>JBBMJZ010000036.1:18320678-18338427 GCA_037833815.1 Zingiber zerumbet | reverse complement strand
TTGTCCACCTTACGGACACCGAGGAGTAGGGGCAAGTTATCCCCGAACCTCGTAAACACTTGAGTCACTGTGGTTTGTTTGGTTCTTCTCGTTTTCCTTATTTTGTGCTTAACTTGTTTTCCGCTGCACTAACAACTCGTGAAGAGTTTTTGTCTTTGAGTTTTAGTTTTTGAAGAGGCTATTCACCCCCCTCTAGCCATCTAAGATCCCAACAATAGCAGTTACTCGATAGTAGTTGTTATAATATGCAATGATCATATTATAGCAGCTACTGTCCAATAGTTGCTACATATGCATGAGTTTCATGTTATACCAGTTACTCGATAGTAGCTGTTATAACGTGCAATGATCATATTGTAGCAGCTACGGTTTAGTAGCTTCTACAACATCAGTTTCATGTTGTAGTAGTTTCTCGATAGTAGCTACTATAACATCCAATGATCATGTTGTTATGTTTAAGAGGTATCCTAATACAATCGCTTTATGATTTATACTATTTATTTCGATAAATAAAGATTTACTATTTGAATGCACATTGCTTATGTATTTGAATGGTCTTAAACTCACTTAGTAAATGTCCACAATATGATTCATATCATGAAAAAACTTGTGATTGGATCACAACTAGTGAGTGTCTCTATATTTGTAATTATAAAAGTATTAAAATATTCCCTAGTTAATGAATTGATCTATTCAAACATCATCAATTCTGTGAAACTAGTACAGGTTATACTCTTTGGTCTAATTAAGCAGCTATTACTCACTAGCTGAAGATATTGGGATATCAAGAATTAAATGTGGATGCTAGTTATAATAAATAGTTCATTAGAGTGACATGTTATAATACTTCATATGGTTCTCTACATATATGAATATGTCTATGAAGTTCTTATTGCAACTCGACTATAAGTTTCTTTCGACTTGAGGTATTCAAGTCACTTTGGTCATTGAGGCTTATAATTTGATATCTTAAGCAAAGCATCTCTATAGAGATGTGAATCCGAAATGATTGGATATAAATCAAAGTGCCCGAAGGTGTTTGGATAGCGCACATAGGATTCACTGCTCCTTGCAAAGAGGTGTATACCCTATGGGCACTTGTCAGGATTGTTACTCAAAATCTTTCCAAAGCATCATATGTTAATAGTATGAAACTCTTAGACACATATATGAGTAATTTGAATTCACAAGACGAGTTAATATTACTTGGGCTAGATGTAACATAGTCAGCCTAGTGGGGATAGATATATAGACCATGTCCTGAACTAAATGAGTATAAGACAAGTGAAAGGAATGAGATACTATTCACTGTAGCTGCTGAAGGGTTCAGAACTAGTTCTAGAATCAATTGTGATTTTTTGATTAATTGGGGATCATGATGTACTATTAGGTATTACTCATGATTGATCCACAATTAAATAGTTAATTATAGATGACCAAGATAAATCGAAAACCTATTGGGTCACACGCACTACGAGTATTTGAAAGATGTAAAACAAGTTTGAGAATTTGATTTACAGATCAAGAAATTATAGGCATTTATAGCGATAGAAAAATTAAAAATGCAATGAAAATTGATTCATCTAGAGATCCATGCGATTGCAAAATTACTCTTGCAATTACACTAGCGAATAGGATTGTTACCTTTGATACGTGAACAAATCTCAGAAGACTTCTAGTCCGGCCGATTTCAACATGATCAGAATGTCCACACCTCTACAGTATCCACACAAGCATGTCCCTTCCTTCGTCTCACGAATTCCAGAATTGAAGTCTCACACCACCACACTTTCTTGCTAGAGATGGTTATTCAAGGTGGTTAGGTGAAGAAGAAAAAAAAACCTTTTCTTGCTAGAGATGGTTATTCAAGGTGGTCAGGTGAAGAAGAAAAAATATCTTTTCTTGTTAGTGATGGGTATTTAAGTTGGTAATGAAGAAGAAGCTAACTTTTCACCTTCTTACTAACTCTTCACCTCTTGCTAAATCTTCATCTTCAAGAAGAACTTTTAGTGGCCTCTATAGTTGGGTTAGACCTTAAATGGATTAACTAATTAATCTAATAAGTCCAAAACCCAATTAGATTAACTTATTAATTCAATAAGATTAAAGTTTGAACCCATAAAATAAATCAATCTCTAAATCAACATGTTCTTTGTGTGTGACTCATTAGGTTTTTGTAACATTGGCAGTATTTCTAAAACTATTTTAAATACATAAGCAATGAGTAATATCTAAGAATACATTATTGCTACTCAAGTGACAAGAATGTCGAGATTCGACCTAACATGCGTATGACTATTATCTTGTATAGCTCACTTCTTTTGTCCTTGATATCTAGATTGATCAATGAGGCATAGACTATGTCATCCTCTATTCAATATATATGTTTCTTGATCTCTAAGTTGACTCACTTAACCAAATAAGTTTAATATCTCATATTGACTTATTTGATCATGACCATGCATTTCAGTACCTACTCAATCAAGGGGTCCATAGATATCTCTTCCATTATACGGAAGGGACAAATCTCATCTATATTACTCACATCCCTCTATATAGCCTATAGCATAGCCAGTGAACGACTTTATAGTCCACCTTGTTACAAATGATGTTTATCAATACCAAAGTACACAACTCCTTATGTAAGGAACCGTAGTGCCTTCAGGTTTAAGGACTATTTATACTAATAGTCACTTATGAGAATGCTCATGACACTCATATAACGATCCATGAAACTTCTCATGGCGGGTTAATTCAATACAGATTCTCTAATATATATACATGTGTTAACTTAATATCTTATATCCATGACTTATGAGAATAAGTCATCAATTGACCTACATGTTAGTTTTAGCATATTAATATTGTCCATGTATATTAATACTTGATTAGGAATAATTAAGAATAGTGTTCTCTATATACGTCGTCGATAACCTCCGACAATCAATTCAAAATTGATATACTATACACTAGAGTCTATTATTCTAAGACATTATTATATTTATTCAACTTGCACAAACATGAAATAATATATAATAACAAAACATTGCCTTTTATTGATAAATAATAAATATGTCCTAAGTCAATCAACTCATGATTGGTTCTTATGGCTTACACTAACAGAAATAAGATGTTTGATTAAACTAGACGAAGGGTAAATATGGAAGATATTTTATTAAAATAGAAGCATGAATGTGCCACATCTCTTATGGAAGAGTTATTTTGTTTGAACCAAATTAGTTTAGTTTAAATTAAGATGGTTTGATTGTGAACTAGACCAAGAGGTTAATGGGTTAAATATAAATTTGGCTGGGTTTGGAGTTTTTAGTTCAACTCATTAAGAGGAACTATATATTGATATAGTAAAGAGAAATTAAACGAAGGACAATTCATTATTTGTTGATTTAGGTGTTTGAAACCTAGCATCTCTCTCCTCTCCCCCTCTCTCTGCCCACTAAGAAGCCAAGGAAGAGATTTTCTTCCTTGAGTTTCTTCGCTTCTTCTTCCTTCTCTTGGATCGCATTACTTCCATGCTTGGCCAGTACCAATCAGAGGCGAACCTTGTTGCTCACCGAAGTTGTCTTGAAGATCTCGGCGTGGATACAAATAAAGATGAGGTTCGTGAACATCACTAAGATGATGCCCTTTCCCCTAGCATCATCCATAAGGTACGCCTAGAATAATTATTATTCTTAAGTTTTTGTTTTACAATTATGCCTGTATGAGTTGAATCCTGCATGCGTGTGATGTGTGTCTTATAATAGAATTAGTTTTATTATCATATTTATTACTTCCACTGCATGTTTTACGAAACATGTTAAACGCACACCACATCAAACTTCCCAACACTAATCATGCTTCGACATAATCATAAAATATGTTTTATGAATTATAGTAATTGTAGTTTTATTGTTTTAGGTATTAGGAAATTACGGAGGTGGAAAATTATTTCCTAATTCAAGATTGGAATCGTCACATAATCAATCTTAATTGATTTGAAATATTAATTGATTAGTGTCTAAGTCAATCAATCAATAGTTTAAATTCATGACAAAAAGCTTCTCTCAGTCGATTAAGGAGCCATAAATCAAGAAATAATCGATTGCTGAATAGATTAAAAATCTTGATCAATTACTGAATCGATTAAGAGCTATGATCTTACGTACAAAAAACTTCATAATCGATTAAGCATCTTAATCGATCAAAGAGACTATTATGAGTTCTGTATTCATGAACAGAAGGTCCCATAATCGATTGTTGAATCGATTAATGCCCTGAATCAATCACTAAATCAATTAAAGGTTATTTTGTTCGAATAGTAAAGGGCTATAATCGATTAAGAACTTCTCAACCGATTAGTGACTTGTGTCAATCGATTGACACAGATTGGATCGATCCCAAAAATTACAATTTTAAAAATTTTGAAATAATTAAGGAAATTACAATTAAGGAAACTATTTTATAATTAGATTTACTTAATTAAAAATTATTTTCTTAAGATAAATATGTGATTAGACTTATGAATTTGTTTCCTAATCTAAATTAAGAAATTTTGATTTATGGAAATCAAATCCTTAAACATATTTTATATACAAATAAAATTATGATAACTATAAATTTATTAATGTCATGTCATATTATATGTTATATAGATGCATTAATTAATTCTTAAGTTTATGCCATGATTAGATATAATTATGCCATGTGTGCATGATGTCATGTCATCCTATTTGTCATGCGTGTGATGTCATATAGATAGATCATATGCATGACGATGATGAGACCTAAATCTCTTACAAAATATTAAAGCCTACATATTCCGTCAATATGGTAAGAACTAGAGTTTGATTATTTGTTTGAGTTGTTGTGTCAAAGTCAAGCTCAACCTAAAATTAAATATGTTCGAACCATTAAGATATGATCTCATGATTAATGGGTTGGTTTTAACTTGAAGCATTGATTTATTGTGTCAAAGCCAAGGTCAACGTGGATAGAGGTGAAGTTGGGTGATATGCATTTAATATATACTTGCTAATGTGTTTGCAACATGATGTTTATGCAAATATCAATGGTTAATAGCATAATATGATAGTTGCATATATACAATATGTGATCAGTATATTTGATACCTACCACTATAGCTAATAATGACTTCTTGTGTCAAAGTCAAGGTTCTTATCTGAAATGAATATCAACCCACTTGGAGAAAACCTACCATCTCCTGAATTCATAAGTAAGAGCTTTTGAATTCGATAAATAAGCTAAAATTTTATTATATATAAATTGTCTACATAGTTAAATCATCTCTCTAATATATTCTCATTTTTATATTTATAGGTTAATCATTTAATTATGATGTCTTTGAATTTGCATTTATTAATGGACTCAAACAAACTAATTGGGCTAAACTTCTTGGGCTGGTTTCAAAACATGAAAATTATTCTCAAGGATGAGAAACTAGCATAAGTCCTTGAAAAGACACTTTCCACAAATATAGCAGATGATGTAACACCAAGCCAAATGTTGGCCTTTGAAAAACACATTCTAAGCTTACTAGTTGCATCATGCTGGCCTCGATGTCACCTGAACTATAAAAGCAACATGAATATATGGATGCTTATATAATTTCTATTCATCTGCCTGAGCTATTTGATGAACAAGCTAGATCTGAATAGTTTGATGTCACCTAACTACTTTTTTGCTCAAAGATGTCAAAGGTTCATCTACGGTACAATTTATGCTGAAGATGAATGACTGTATTGAGCGTTTAGGATCACTTGGATTTGGATTGGATCATGAATTAAATATTGACTTAATTCTACACAATTTATTCGGTAGATATTCATAGTTTGCGATGAACTATCAGATGAACCACATTGAATCCATAATTCTAAAGTTGATCAACATGCTCAAAGATGTAGAACCTTCTATAAAGAAAGAACAGAAGACATTGATGTTAGTAGACTCTTTAAAGAAAGGTTTTAAGAGGAAGTCAAAATATCATGCCACTGGGAAGAAGAACATGACCAAGACAATAGAACCGACAACAAAAGGTCAATGCCATCATTGTAGCAAGATGTGACACTGGTGAAGAAACTGTAAGATTTATCTTGAGTCCGTGAAGAAGAAGAAGAAGACATCTAATGCTCTATCTGCTTCAAGTATTTTTGTTATTAATTGTCATGTTATTTCCTCTGACACTTGTATATTGGATACCAAGTGTGACTTACATATATTTAAAAACATACAGGGGCTAAGGAATAGCAGAAAACTCGTCAAAGGAGAAATAAATTTGCTAGTTGGCAATGGAGCAAAGGTTGCAACTGTTGCCATCAAAACATATTTATTGAAGCTTCCTAGTGAACTTATCTTAGAACTGAATAATTATTATTTTGTTCCTATATTAATAAAGAACATTATTTTTATTTCTTGTTTAAATAGAAAGGGTTTCCATTTGACTTTTAGTAACAACTATTGTTATATAACTTTAAATGATATTCTTTACGGTACTGAAACTTTATGCAATATCATCTACATGTTAGATATATCCAATGATGTATTCAATATCGAAATGAGCAACAAATATGCTCGAAATGATGATTAATTGACCTCCTACTCATGACATTATCACCTTGGCCATATAAACAAGAAACACATGTCTGAATTATAAAGTTTTACAATTTTAGAATCATTTGAATTAAATGCATTTGATACATGTGATTCATATTTTAAAAGAAAGATAACAAAGTTACCTTTTATTGGAAAGGGTCAACTAATAAAAGAGTTACTTGGTCTCATGCATACCGACGTATGTAGACCAATGTCAACTCATACACTAGGAGGTTATAGCTACTTCATTACCTTTATCGATGATCACTCACAATTTAATTATGTATATCTTATTAAATACAAGCATGATGCATTTGAAAAGTTTAAAGAATTAATAAATTAAGTAGAGAAACAACTTAGTAAAAGTATTAAGATACTTTGATCCGATCGATGTGGTGAATACTTAAGCCAAAAGTTTCAAGATTATCTGAGGGATAATAGAATATTATCTCAATAGATTCTGTCTTGTATGTTACAACATAATGGTGTATCTGAAAGATAAAATCAAGTTTTATTGGACATGGTTAGGTCAATGATGAATCATGCAATTTTTCCCAAATATTTTTGGGTTTATGTACTCAAGATAGCTGTTTACTTGCTAAATTGAGTTATGACTAAGGCAATCTTTACTACTTCATATAAAATATGGGTTAGTAAGAAACTTCATCAATCTTACTTGAAGATATGAGGTTGTCCTACTTATTTGAAGAGGACTGTATCAAACAAGTTAGATGCTAAGTCTAATAAGTATTTATTTGTTGGTTATCCTAAGGAAACAAAGGGTTATCAATTTTATAATCCCTTGGAACAAAAAATGTTTATTTCAAAGCATGCGACGTTCCTAAAGAAAGAGTTTCTTTTACAAGAAACTAGTGGGAGTATTGCTAAATTTGATGAAATTCAAGAGACTCCAATAGACATTGAAGAGATGTCTAGTCAAGAACCACAATCGATTACTCATAATGATGAACCATCAGTTAAATCTATAGTAACACAACCTTCTCATAGATCTTGTAGGATACACAATATTCTTGAAAGATGTGGATCTCTCATAAGTGAATTGAATAACATGTTACTCATTAAGTATGAGGAACCTACTGATTATAAAGAAGTTCTGAAAAAAATCAGAAAGGGTGAAGTGGCTTACAGCCATGAAGTCTGAAATAGATTCCATGTATGAAAACCAAGTTTAGAACTTGGTGGATCCAGCTAAAGGCATTACTCCTAATGGGTGCAAGTGGGTTTTTTTTAAAAAAAAAATTGATATAGATGGTAATGTAATTACCTACAAAGCAAGATTGGTGGCAAAGGGTTATTGTCAAAGGTAAAGAATTGACTATGAAGAAACCTTCTCACCAGTAGTTATGCTTAAATCCATTCAAATACTCCTAGTCATATCAGCTCATTATGATTATAAAATATGACAGATGGATGTGAAAACAACTTTCCTTAATGGAAACCTACTCGAGGACGTATATATGATACAACCTGAGGGTTTCACATCTATTGACAGAAATAAAGTATGCAAGCTTCAACAATCCATTTATGAACTGCAAGTATCCATGAGTTCGAATATCCATTTTGATGAGACAATTAAAGAGTATGATTTCTCACAAAATCTTGACGAACCTTGTATATACCAAAAGGTTAGTGGAGCATAGTTGTATTTCTAATATTATATGTTCATGACATATTACTCATAGGAAACGATATGTCAGTTCTACAGCTAGTTAAAGTTTGGTTGTCCAAAACGTTCTCTATAAAAGACATGGAAGAAGCAATTTACATCATCGAAATGAAGATTTATAAAGATAGACCAAAAAGACTGTTTGGTCTTTCACACTTTATATATATATATATATAAAACGGTTTAGCATGTCTGAATCTAACAAAGGTTTCATACCCATAAGGTATAAAATTTACTGTTCAAAATCTATGTGCCAACACACAGAAGAAGACGAGAAAATTTATATGAATAAAATTACCTATACATCTATGATAGAATATATCATGTATGTTATATTATGTACAAAACTCAATATATCATGAATTAAAATATAAGGTTCATTGTACTCTAATCCTCCATTATTTATTATACCCATAAAAATAAACAAATCATCCTCAATTATCATGAATTCTCTACGCTTAATATCATCAAAAATTTAAAAGAGGCATCCTTATTATCATTTTCTTAAAAAAAAAAACCACTCATTTTTCAAAAAAAAATAAAAATAAAAATAACACCTCACATATTTTTTATTTTTTTAAAAAAATACGATTCTTCTAATGCTATATTATAGTAGCAAATGATGTAGCTACGATGACATGTTAAATTTTCTACTATAATATTGTTTCAATTTAGTTTAAAATATTATATATCAATCAGTATTATATAAAAATACTTGGAATTATTTATAACTTAATTAAAATTATTTTAATTTGATCAAAATTAAATCAACAATAGCACTTATGGTCTAGTAGCAGATGTATTAGTTATTGAAAAAAAATTGCTGCAACTTGAGACACTATTTTATTTTATTTATTTTTATAAAAGGAGACTTTTTGGTGAAAATGATAAAGAAGACGCTTTTAAGAAAATAACCAGGGATGCCTTTTTGTCATAAGGATATAGCAATCAATTTTGGCCGGACGATCCCATGTATAAATTATGGAAAGAATCAAGAAAAGATCCGAGATTGTAGCCTAAAGCATCTGCATAAAAATAAGGAAAAAATAGTAATAAAATTAATGCAAGTTTTATTTCTTTCCAGCAGTCTGACTCACGTAGAGGCCAATAATAAACTTGGCCCAATAGGCCCACGTGTTGCACAAATTAGTAAATCTTGTTTTAAAATTTTATTTGGATGGCTACGACTAGAAAATTTTTTTTAAAAAAAAAATCAAATTAAGAATTATTTTCTAAAAATATTTTCTAATAGAGGTGTACACACCCTATTATCATCTAAATTTATTTTTTTATTTCTTATTTTTTTTACTTAATATTATAACCTAACTCCTAAATCGTAAAGATAAAAATTTATTGGAATAATCTAGAACTTAAAAAGATAAACAAAAAAAATACTATATATATATATATATATATAGTCACTGCTCATCTATGTGCAACTATCACGGTATAACCGCTATGCCACCATTTTTTTATAATTTTTTTATTGTAGCAACGCTCTTTCAGAATTAACCTTGTTTGCCTTCGTCTACCCTTTTCCTCTTTTCAACTCAAATTTTTTATATTATTAAATTATTTTTATTCTCTCTCCTTTCACCCTCAATTTAAAACCTTTACTCGACTTTCCCAAATATTTTTCCTTGCTCTCGCACCTTCCTTCGCCGCACAGCAGCTTCCATCACAACTAACACTTGTTGGCAACCTCCTTCTTCTTATCCGCCATAACCTTCTTCTTGAATGGGTCGAAAGCTCCCTAAATTTTTGTCGTAAAAAATCTCGACGCTGCCACTCCTAGCCATCCATTCTCAATCGTAAACCCTTCCACTCTAGTGTTTGTCTTTCTATCTATACATTATTTTATCGGCTGATACCTTGATACTTCTACCTTGCAAATTTTTTATTAGGGTTTAGGACCACAGTAGATGCTACCATGTACAATCCCTACTACACAATAGCTGCATCAGCATGAGTTTCATGTTGTAGTAGTTACTTGATAATAGTTGCTATAACGTGCAATGATCATGTTATAGCAGCTACTGTCTAGTAGTTGCTACATCAGCATGAGTTTCATGTTGTAGCAGTTACTTGATAGTAGCTGTTATAACGTGCAATAATCATGTTATAGCAGCTACTGTCTAGTAGTTGCTACATCGACATGAGCTTCATGTTGTAGCAGTTACTCAATAGTAGCTGCTATAACATGCAATGATTATGTTATAGCAGCTACTATCCAGTAGCTGCTATGACCTCAGTTTTATGTTGTAGCAATTACTCGATAGTGTAGGTCTCATGTGGCCGGTAAGAGCGGGTGAATTGCCTTGAAAAAATAAGTATACGCTTCTTGAAACTTAAGATTTTGATTAAGATAAACACTTTAATAAAAGCAACTAAAATATATAAAAAGAAGTACGAGACACAAACAATTTACTTGGTTTGCAATCAGTGAGGTTGTTAATCCAAGACAAATGTAGCTCAACTAGAAGACTCCTTCGACACAAGTCGGAGATGGAGAAGCCTCGTAGAGGACATTGACAGCGTAGAACAAAGAAAATAGAAAGAGAACTTCGAGTACAGAAAGTGTTGTATAAAACTACTGGGACCAGGGTTCTATTTATAGTCTGCTTGTCGAATCTGACTATTTACTGACGTGGCATGATCCGAGCGCCCAGACCCTATCCGGGCACCCCCGGCGTGGCAAACTCTATCTCTACGCAACGGTCTTCGCAACGGTGGGAAAATAACTTTTTATCCACTTCCGGGCACTTGGACCCACTACGAATGCCCGGACCGCTGCTGATGTAGACCCAAAGTTGATCCACTGCGTCGAGACACCCTTTTAGCACCAAAACGGCCCGACTGCCCCGATCAGTCAGCCTCGTGTTAACTGTCCGACGACCTCTCTGGTCACTTGGATGATCCCGGCCATCCGAAATTGGGCTCACCCGAACTCATCTTTCTGCCTTCTCCTCGAACAATCTTCCGCTCCGACTTCTCGTCCCTCAGAAATGTCGTACACTTCCTTCTCGTCTGCCAGCGTACTCTTCCGCAACACCTCACCCTTCAGACACACCGAACCCATCGACTCTTTCTTGTGTCATCCTTCTAGCTAGCTGCGTCTTTCGCTCGACTTTTTGTTCTCCTAAGTTCTTGCACACTTAGACATATAAGGATCAAACACAACATAACCTAAATTGACTTGGTTAATCACACCAAAACTACCATGGGGTACTTACAATCTCCCCTTTTTAATGTGAGTAAAAGTTAAGTTAGAGGAAAATAAACATAGCAAAGAAAATTTAAGCATTAAAAATGTAAATTAAAATAATTAATATGCAAAATGTTATCTTACCAAAGACTTAATCTATAAATCTCCCTCTTTGATCACATTAAAAATAGGGGTAAAAATTTTAAGGGTTACACAAATAGTGACTAACACTTAAGAAACTTCTAGAAATTATTTTTTGAAAAATTAAATTTTGTGATTTAAAAACTAATTTTAGAAAAAATAATTTTAAAATTATTTTTAGTTATTAAAAAATTCTAAAATTTTTTATAATGGTTAAACATACTTATCCAAATTTCTATGAATAAAAAAATTAAAATAAGAAGTAATTTATTATTTTATATAGAGAGATATATTTTTTACAAAAATATTTAAAAATAGATTTTAAGTTCAAAAAATTTTATAATATTTTCTGAGCATGTATAATAAGAAGTATATATGTATAAAAAAAATAAAATTGATTGTTTGAGAATTTTTAATATTAAAAATTAGTATTTTGACCAAAAATTCATAGAAAATTAAAAACAGTTAAAAAAAATTTAAAAATATTTCTTTTTACAGAGAACATGATAGTTTATCATAAAAAAATAAATTTTTTAAAAATAACTCTGTAAAATAATTTTAATTTTAAAAATATAATTTTTATTGAAAATTTCAAAAAAAAATAATATAGTGGTAAAAAAAATTTTAAATTTTTCCTACAAATAAGTAATAATTTCCTTTTTTTAGAAAAAAATAAGATTTAATTAATTTTGGACAGAAATAAATCCAAAAACATTATTTGAAAGTTATACAGTTTTAAACATACAAAAAATATTAAAACAAATTAAAATTATAATATGCATAAAGATTTAATTTAAACGTGATTTTAAAACCCAATATAGGTTTCTTCCTACTATATTAATTAAATACTTTCTAGGAATAAATTTTCTTGTATTTTTCTAATTTAGCATTGTAATATTTGAAATATCAATTTAGCATTTGATAGTTCCTAGAGTTTTGAAACTGATTATTTTTAAGTTTTTCTATTTGATTTGATTTTTAACTTTTAACTTGTCAAAATCTTCTAATCGATAAAATATTACTAAAGTTATTTTTTTATTTTCCTTTTTAAATTTAATTTTTCAATTTCTAAATGACAAGAATTTTTCAAAAGCATTTTTATAAACTTATATAATTTATCAGGAGGTTGAAACTGTATCTGACTTACCTTATCGATTTCGTTGTCTGATGTTCCCCCTATATTGTTGCTTCCTTCTAAATTGGCTCCCTCTTCGTCAATGCTCTCGATGCTCATTTCGAATGAGCTTACTTCGTCATCTTCTTGGTGACTTGCCATTAGTGCAAGTCCAGCGTAGGCTACGATTTCAGATTCTGATGATGACATTTCATCCCAAATCGCCTTTAGGTTTTTGTGCTTTGTACGTGTCGGTCTTTTGTTCTTTTCCTTGTCCTTTAGTTTTGGACAGTGGTATTTTATATGCCCTTCTTTGCATTTATAACATCTAACCTTTCTTTTACTTTGTGAATGTCTTTTATCCTACGACTTGTTAAATTTGTTAGTTTTAAGGAATTTACCAAATTTTCTTACCATAAACGCGGCTTCGTCTTCGTCAAGTGACGTGTCTGAATCTTGTTTGCCTTTCTGGTTAGCCTTCAGTGCTAGGTTTTGAGTCATCTTTTCTTCTTTATTCTTTAAGCATGTACATCTTGTGAAGTTCAACTGTAGAAAATAAATTTTCTAAGATACTCACCTCGAGGTCCTTAGAAATGTAGAACGAGCTAACTATCGAAGTCCACTCAGGTGTCTTGGAAATGAATTTAAAGTGTACCTTAAGGAACCTCGGTTTGTTACCTTTTTTCAAGATTCATTAGTCCGGTGATTAGTTCTTTGATCCTCGAGTGTAGATGTGCGACTGTTTAGCCTTCTTTCATCCGGAGGTTGCTGATTTGGTTCTAGAGCAGGTCCCGCCTTTCGAGTTTCGCCTCCAAGGTCCCTTTGCGCAGCTCCAGAAATTCCTCCTAAAGCTCTTTAGCTGACTCGTAGGCTCCGATCCGGTTGACTTCTTGTGGTGGTAAAATGTTTAGCAGATGGAATTCTGCCTTGTCATTTGCCACGAAGTTGGTTTGCTCCTTCTTTGTCCACTGATATTCTTCTTTGTCGGCTCCTTGCTGATCCTTTGGTGCTACAAAATCATATTTCATAATTAAAAGTAAATCAAAATCTGTTTTGAAGAATTACTCCATCTTCTTTTTCCAAGTCACGAACTCCCCCTCGAACTTAGGTGGGTAGATGCTTGGTCCGACCATTTCTTATGTGCTTTGGTCAGCAGTTAGTCCTTCTGAAACATCCTGACTCTGATACCAATTGTAGGTCTCATGCGGACTACAAGAGAAGAGTGAATTGCCTTAAAAAAACAAGTATACACTTCTCAAAACTTACAACTTTGATTAAGACAAACACTTTAATAAAAGCAACTAAAATGTATAGAAAGAAGTACGAGACACAAATAATTTACTTGATTTGCCACCAGGGAGGTTGCTAATCCAAGGCAAATGTAGGTCAACTAGAAGACTCCTTCTTTGGCACAAGTTGGAGGCGGAGAAGTCTCGTATAGGATATTGATAGCGTAGAACAAAGAAAACAGAAAGAGAACTTCAAGTATAGAAAGTGTTGTATAAAAAACTACTGAGACCAAAGCTTTATTTATAGTCTGCTAGTTGAATTTGTTCGTTTGCTGATATGGCATGATCCGGACTCCTAGACCCTATCTGGGCACCTCCAATGTGGCAAACTCTATCTCCACGCAATGATCTTCTCAACGGTGTGAAGATAACTTTGTATCCACTATCGGGCGCTTGGACCCACTCCGGGTGCCTGGACCGCTGCTGACGTGGACCTAAAGTCGATCCACTGCATCGAGGTGCCCTTTCGGCACCAAAATAGTCCGGGTGCTCGGATTGTCCGGGTGCCCGGATCAGTCAGCCTTGTGTTGACTGTCCAACGCCTTCTCTTGTTACTTAGACAATCTCATCCA
Organism: Zingiber zerumbet; assembly: GCA_037833815.1. Classification (NCBI taxonomy): domain Eukaryota; kingdom Viridiplantae; phylum Streptophyta; class Magnoliopsida; order Zingiberales; family Zingiberaceae; genus Zingiber; species Zingiber zerumbet. The sequence goes on along the minus strand of JBBMJZ010000036.1, from coordinate 18,323,810 downwards.
TCCGAAATTGGGCTCACCCAAACCCATTTCCAGCCTTCTCCTCGAGCAATCCTCTGCTCCGGCTTCTCATCCCTCGGAAACATTATGCCCTTCCTTCTCATCCGCCAACATACTATTCTAAAGCACCTCGTTCATTCGATACACCGAGTTCGTCAACTCTTTCCTATGTCATCCTTCTTGTTAGTTATGTCTTTCGCTCAACTTCTTGTGCTCCTAAGTTCCTGCACACTTAGACACAAGGATCAAATACAATAGGACCTAACTTGACTTGGTTGATCACACCAAAACTACCACGAGGTACTTATAGATTGTAGTTGTTATAATGTGCAATGATCATGTTGTTGTAGCTACCATCTAGTAGTTGCTACATTGGCATGAGTTTCATGTTGTAGCAGTTACACGATAATAGCTATTATAACATGCAATGATAATGTTGTAATAGCTACTGTCCAGTAGTTGCTATAGCATCAGTTTCATGTTGTAGCAATTACTCGATAGTAACTGCTATAATGTGCAATGATCATGTTGTAGCAACTACTGTCCATTAGCTACTATAATGTCAATTTTATGTTGTAGCAGTTATTCAATAGTAACTACTATAAGGTACAATTATCATGTTGTGGTAGCTACTATCTAATCTTCTAATTTTGAAAGATAAAACACTTAACATCATAGTCCCAATTATCAAACATATTTTATACAAGACCTCTGATATTTGCAATATCCAATATATCTAGCACTCAAACAAATGAGCTTCTACTTAGCAACTCTAACTATCGATCATTTGGTTCTTGTGCTTTTATAAATGACTTAAACTGAGGGGCATTGTTTTTCAATTGTATTTTCTTACGGTATGCACGAGAAGTAGAGCTTCTGGGGGACGTTGATGTACTAGACGACTTTTAATTTTGTGAAATGATACGTCACAATATTAGTTTTGAACAATAAAATGATAATTCAGCTAGTTTTGATCAGAACATGTTGGTCATACCACGTTGTAGCAGCTATGATTTGGTAGATGCTACAATATGATGTGATAAGTATGTTGTAGCAGTTACCAAATCATCATTGCTACAACATTCTTATTTTAGGGTTCCCACATTGTAGCAACTAATCTAAACCCTAAACTCTAAGACGGGGTAGGAGCAGAGAGTTAAAAGATAGTAGAAAATAGACAAGTACATACAAATGAACAGCTGTAGGCAGGCACTGCAAGTCATCACCAAGAGAATTGATCAGTGAAGACGATAAAGGGCGACGCAAGGGAGCTCGAAGGAGGAGGGTTTAGAAATATTTGGGTTGTTGAGAGGGGAAGGGGAGACCAAAGGTTTGAAATATTTAGATTTTTGAAAGGGAAAGCGGAGACGAAGGGTTCCAAATGTTTGAATTTTTGAGAGGGAAAGGGGAGACAAAGGCAAACAAGGTTAATTTTGATAGGGCGCTGCTATAGTAGAAAAATTATAAAAAAATAGTGACGTAGCAGTGCTATAGTGATAGTCGCACATAGGTGCGCAATATATGAGGAGGAGGAGGGAGGGAGTTAGGTCAATTTAGAGCACATATGTAGGGCATTGCTAATCTTACTGAGTAAGCCATTTTCTTAGCTGTCCACTTTTCAGCTTTCTTTCGATAATGTTGGATGAGGGTTGTAAATTGAGTAGAAAAATTAAACAAAAAAAAATTCAGCACCCATATCTTTTGGCCATTATATTTTTTCAGTGTATGTTTTTCTGACTAACATGCAATTTTTTGAGTCTTTATGTTGATCTCATAACCAATTGCTTCCTTGAATACAAATACACCAATTTTTTAGTTGGTCTGTTGATGTTGCTAATGTTGCCCATTCTAACTCAGGATCTATGGGATATTCCTCAAGTTTTAATTAGAGGTCATTTACCTCATGGATGTCTATCTTGATTAGGTGTCTAACTAACTTTATCTTGAGATCAATCCATTCAGATGGGGTGCTGTCAAAAGTGCAAATCACAAAGGTTTCTTCTTCTTCAAGAACATGAGATATCACATTGCCTAATTTCTTTGGAAAATCTTTGACTAAATCTAAGTCATGTACTCATCTTATATAGAAGTCCATAATCCATTAAAGTAAATGGAGTGATAAGTCTTCCTCTATAGTTTCTCGAGACATATTTTTCATAGTCAATGTTGGCATTCCTTAAGGAGTAGATTAGTTGGCATTGACAACCATATTTTGCTGAATCGATACAAGTTTGGGAAGCCTTTTGGCATTTCATTTTATAGTTGAATTCTACCTCATAGACAATTATCATACTCATAGGAGGGCTTGTATGAAAAGTTTTAAGTATCTCATATAAGTCTAAGAAGTTTTAGAAGGTGGATCTTTTTGTCATGCTATGAACATATGTGGAGATGTCTTTTGGAATAGTTATGGGGAGTCCCAAGCACATTATTTCTAAAGCTCTTTATTCTGTTATGTCAGCAACCTTGGCTTTAAGTTTGTTCAGAGTTAAGTAGTTAGGTCGATGAGGAAGACAAGAATATTTTTGTTCAGGCTCATTAATAGTTGCTTGAGCATAAATTTGTTTTTCCTGAATGCTTCCGCCTGTCTTAAGTAATGTGCATATTAAAAAATATAGATCCACTACATTAACGGTCTCTCTAATGTCAACCCCACAAATATGGAGGGAGGTACATGCAGGTACACAGGCGTTAGACGCATGGTGCTACTTTAAGTCCAAATGACATAACTAATCATTCAAAATGTCCTGTTAGACATGAGAAGACTATCCATTCAACTGACTCAGGATGCGTTTTTACCTGTCAAAATCCTGACTTCATGTCAAATTTGGAATACCATTTCGAGTTTTATATTTTGTTAAGAAGTTGATCTTTATCTGGTATTTTTGTATCCATTCTTTTAACAGTTATCACATAACTATTTATAATTATAGATCATTCTTGACTGCCCACGTTTTATTCAGATCCTTTATTTATTATAAAGGTCGAACTTCTATGCCTAGATATGAATCATTGGATTACTCCTGTGTTTACTAATTGTTTAATGTGCATAGTGTTGGGATCCTTGATCGTCGGCTAGAGAGGGGGGTGTGAATAGCCGCCCCAAATCGCTCTCGTTTCTTCCTACGAATTAGG
>JBBMJZ010000036.1:18302889-18320578 GCA_037833815.1 Zingiber zerumbet | reverse complement strand
ATGTTTATTTTAGCACTCTTTCTATGTACTTTACGTGTCTATTGTTTCCTAATGTTGCTTTGCATATTTTCTTCGATGGTTCTATGGGCATTTAGACTAACAGAAACATTAGGAAGAGAGGGATTTTCATTAGAATCAGAACCTCTTAGAGGGGATTCTTTTGATGGAAAAGAATTTCCATGAAACCATATTATACTCAAATAATTAAATAATCTTGTGTTATTTCTAGGTTGAAGTTTTGGTGACAACTGCTGGTGGCATAGAAGAAGACATAATCAAGTGTCTCGCCCCAACTTATAAGGGTGACTTCTCTTTGCCAGGGGCTCATCTACGTTCCAATGGATTGAATCGAATTGGAAACTTGTTGGTGCCTAATGACAATTACTGCAAATTTGAGGATTGGATTATGCCAATTCTGGACCAAATGTTACTTGAACAGACTACGGAGGTAGCAATAGGATTAATCACTTAAAGAATTTCATTTAAATGTCACTTGAAATGTTTGTTCTCTGACAGAAGCTGATGTGTATGGTAGCAGAATGTAGTATGGACTCCTTCAAAAGTGATTGCTCGTCTCGGCAAAGAAATTAATGATGAAAATTCGTACCTTTACTGGGCATACAAGGTATAGTACAAATTATTTTTGACTTCCTTTTGTCTAAAATTAATTGTTTTAAGGATATTTCACTACTGATTCACTAATTAGCATAGATTATTTTTGCCTATGGCTAGATCTCTATGGGGACACTGTAGCCTTGATTAGAGTTCAAGAATTTAGCTTCATGTCAGAGGTTGAGTGGTTGTAGCTCTTAGGAAGAAGAGACAACATGATGATTGAGGATTTAGATGATCACATCAAAGATTTCCTAGCAATCACTTTTAGAACAAATAGAGAATTTCCTCATCAAACTGTGTTCCTCCAACTTTTTGAGTCGACTGTGGATCTTATCCCTCCATTTAACTTTACACAAGATTATCATAGTAGCATTCAAATTTCTTAATCATTCTAATTACAATGAATGGAGATTTATTTTTCTTTTGGTATCCCTCTACCCTTTACACCTACAACCTAAAATGATTCTGCTTGGCCCACTATATAATTTATTAGTTGTCGAAACATTAGTATATCATCTTTGACATGGTTCCTCTTATTTTGTCATATTACTTTTTTTTTTTGAGTTTTTAACGTATCTAAAACTAACTTTTTTTATCTTTAACAAATTTATGCCCAAGTTTCTGATTTTATAACAAATTTAACATATGTTTGATTTAACAAATTGCATAACACTTTATTTCAATTTTGTAACAAACCTATTGTACTCAAGTTATGTTAAAATTATTCAATCATTATTTGGATTTTTGGCGTGATGTATAACCCTTAAAAATGTAGTGTTAAAACTTAAAATGAAAATATACTATATCTTGTTACAAAATTGAAAGTAGGTGTATAGATTTGTTATAAATGTGAGGTCATGCTAGATTTGATTTGAGAACATTTAAAGTTCATGCTAGATTTAAAAGTCAATTTTATTTTGGACTTCATCTTTTCTGGTAACTCCACAAACTATGTTTTCATCCTCATCTTTGTTATTTTGATGCTGTATGCGCATTTGTCAAATTGTCCAACACTCTCATCGATAAACTAATCTTTCTTGAGTGAGCAACATTTCACTAAAAGATAACCATACAATAAACATCCAAGGTGTCTGTAAAAAGGCAAAACCATAGAATCTTTACTTGAATATAGTCCTAATCACATACTGAAAATACAATATTTCTCTCTTTATTTCATAATTTTTGGTACTTGAATCACTTAACTATCTGTAACTTGAGTAGAATGGTGTTTCTGTCTATTGTCCGGCATTGACTGATGGATCACTGGGGGATATGTTGTATTGTCATTCAGTCCGACATCCTGGTTTGCTTATAGATATTGTGCAAGGTGAGAATTCTTCTGAACTCAGCTACTTTTTTCTTCTTTACATCTTGATCGTTGACATTTCAGACTGCAGACATCCGAGCTATGAATGGAGAAGCCGTACATGTGGGTCTGAGAAAAACCGGAATCATTATTCTAGGTGGGGGCCTCCCGAAGCACCATATCTGCAATGCCAACATGTTCCGTAATGGAGCAGATTATGCTGTTTATATCAACACTGCACAAGAATTTGATGGAAGTGATTCAGGTGCTCAGCCTGACGAGGCAATCTCATGGGGAAAAATAAGAGGTTCTGCTAAAACAATTAAAGTATGCGATTGTTCCTTCTCCCTTTTTACTTTCGAAGTAGTGATTCAGCTTCTCTTTTTGATAGGTGTAGTAGATTCCAGTCTGCAATTTTTGCTCTTTTTTGGTTCGTTCAGATCTTGAACTAATATGTGAAATAGTATAATTGGTGGCAAATTCCTAGCTAGATTAACATAATTGTCATCGTAGAAGACTATGGAGTTGCTTGGCTAGTATGTTTATGGTCAATATTTTGGTAATTAGATGGCACTCAGTGATAAGCATGTTGCTTGGTTAAAGTGAAAGGGGCATCTTATATATGTTGTCATATCGAGATTCGTAGTAGCTCATGTCATCTTATAGCAGAGTCCTAAGGAGTGGGTGTCACTCAAGTTTGCGATACTGCTATGAACTAAGATGCATGCATTTCGGTTTATGTTTCAAGGCATTGAATGAATCATTAATAAGCTAACAAATTGCTTTAATTCTCTAGTTGCAAATGATGTTTCATCAAAACAACCATATGTTCCATTTTCATTTGCATTTTAGTTTGTGGCTTGACACTTTGAATGAACCACTTTGTTTCTTCTGTAACATTAACTGAATGTAAAGTTTCTGAATTAAACCCTAATCTTCTTTCTACTGAAATCAAACAGGTTCACTGTGACGCGACTATTGCCTTCCCCCTACTTGTTGCTGCGACATTTGCAAGGAAGTTTCACAAAATAGCAAACATTGAATCATAATTCGGTTTGATTTCCGAATCTAAATATCTGGAGTCGAGAGCATCCAGAAGGTTTTTCAAAAACTCCAACTGATTTACCTGATTATGTTCCTTTGTTTGATTGTACCGCCGAAACCGTAGGATTTATATGCCTCTTGTATTTGTTAGCAAACTGCTCATGCTTGTTCTTGTCCCTGATACAAAAAAATTTGGCCATTTAAGTTGGGTACCGTTTGGGCCTTGCCGCCGGGCATGTTTCGGTCTTTGATAGACTGTGCTGAACATGATCCGAGTCGCGCTAGATCGGGGGTCATGCTGCCAGATTGTGCTGAACATGAGTCCTCTCCCTCCCTTGTGAGATTCAAATTCTCCAATGGGGCCATCTCTCCGGTATGGTCGAGAATTCAGGGGACACTGACCACATCTACACAAGGTATGTAAGCCACCCTCGAATCTTCCATTAGCAAGCACCCCTTAAAGCAGCGTTGACTTTACACGACAACAGCTCATTGTAGATTAGATCACAAGATATAAAGGCTCATCAGGATATGGACAAAATCTTATATGCCATTGGCAAATCTGTCCTAACATTCTTAGCCGCAATTGTCACGCTCCATTTCTGCTTTAATAATAATAAAAAAAAGACTTTATCAAGTGAATATTCGTTTTTGCTCCTTATAATTTGAGATATTTCACAAGTAACAAATGGGAGTGCAAATGACATTTTTGAAAAAGGAATTTATTATTGGGTGTCGATCCTCATGTGTTTTTGTTTTCTGTTCATTTCCAGCAAAGATCTGGAAACCGCGCCGAAAAAAGAAATGATCATAATTAGCCTGTTCTTGAGTTGACCGCGCATGTTCTTGACTGTTTTTTTTTTTTTTTTTTTTTTTTTTTTGCTTTTTCTGTTTTTGATGAGTGAAGGCCTCACAGATGAACTCAGCCCACACACGATCATAGATGCATGAACAGCTGCCACATGTCATGCTTAGAAACTGGAGTCAACACTCATTGACTCAGAGTTTAACATATTGTTATAATTTGTAGTTAAAACCCAATGTGCAGCTTAGAATAACACAAATGTTGAACTACAAGATTGAAAGTTTAATCCAATTTTTTTTTCGATGAGTGAAGGTAGACCCAATCCCAGACCGGGTCCAAACCAGACCTGGCCCGGACCCACAACAGAGTCAATTGGTTGGTTACCCATTGACCCAGTTAAATGGACCGAAACTGGAACTGGCCTGCCTAGGGTAGGTCGGGCCGGTTCAACTTCAAAAATAACTGTGAACCAGCGGTCTGAACTGGCAATTCAACTATGTTTTTTTTTAATTATTAGGTTGACTAGTTGAATCTTAGGTGTGGTCGATGAGGGAGTGATGAAGATGGTGTAGCTGTCGGCCTTCCTGATCACTAGATGCAGCAGCATACGAGCGACAACCATGGATCACCAACGAAGGGGCTGAGAGAGTAAGGGTTTAGCGGTCTGGATCAGTGGGAAAAGCAAGAGCCGCCATGGGAGACAAAGATAAAACGGCGTCACCTTTCTAGCAGGACGACGACGTGACGCGGCGATGGGGTTGCTACACATGCTGATGGGTGAAGTTGGCCTACGCGACTTCTAATTCCGATTGCGGCGAGTGACGAAAGTCGGCCGCTGGGTGGTAGCAGATGAGTGAGGGAAAGCATGCATATTAGGTCCAGGCCTGGGTCGTTGACGTCACCGCTCTCATCATCTTGTTTCCGAGAGTACTTCTCTGTCGCCAAGTGAGGTTGGGATCAACTCCGACAAAGCAAGGACCAACACCAGCAAACGCTCAGTCTTGGGCTTGTGCTCGACATTTGAATTACCAGCCTAACTAACCATTTTTTTTTTTGAAAATATTTTTTAATAAAATAAAATAATAATAATAATATTGAACCGTCATGAAATGTGATCATAACCGTCTTGGACGGTTAAGATTAAGGGTCGACCTTCCTAGAATCGTTGAACAGCAGTTCGAACCATGGTTGAGTCTAAGTGCAGGTCTGACAAATGTGGGCTGTTCGAACCATGGTCGAGTCTAAGTGCAGGTCTGACAAATGAAGCCCACACGTGCCCATAGATGCATGTGCAGGTGCCACATGTCAAGCTTAGGAAATTGGAGTCAGCATCTGTTGACTAAGAGTTTAATATATTGAATACAATTTGCAATTAAAACCTAACGTATAACTTAGAATAACACAAATTTTGAACTATAATGTTGAAAATTAATCCAAGAAAATTTCTAATGCAGCTGTTTAAAGCAAATCTGTCACAAGAAAAACCAAGTGTTAGGCATTTGTAATGTTATTATGATTCACCACCCAAGCCAGTCCATCAAGTAAAATTTGATAGTAAATATTACCAATTCACTATTTTATGGGAGATATTGTTCCGAACATATACGCCAATATGACTATTGTCGGATGTGAAGAAACCAAAGTAGAAGGATCACCACTTAGAAGGTAGACACTGACACTGTATTTCAGATGCATTTGCCCTAGCAAGTTGACTGTCAACCATCAGTACTAAAGTTCCTAAAACAAATAATGAAAGTTGGAGAAGAAAAAAAGGCTCAGCTTACAAGCCAACAAACCTCCACAACTTTGTGCAAACGAGTAAAAGAGCACGATACAGACATGCAACTAAACAAATACAATAATTTTACAATTAAATAGTAGAAGCTCACAAAATGCAGAATAGTTTGTAGTCTTCATTTTACATACCTTGACACCATTCCGGTACATTCAGCATCGCACTTTCTAAAGAAAGAAGTGGAGAGGAATGATGGTAGCTTACAGATTTCCTTCGTCACAGTTTTGAATTCTGTAAAGGAAAAGAACACCGTCTCAATGATTGCTTAGAAAAATTACAATGCACTATAAACCTGAGCAAATATTGGGAATACATATACCTTGTAATTGTAGCCCATCCATGTTACCAAAGAAAAGATGATCAATTCTAGATAAGCATTGTTCTTTCAATGCTTTTGGAGGCGGACGGCCATTATGGAAGTAAAACTGTCATGGTATTAATCAGTTACATAAAAAATCACTGACCATCTAGACAAAACCTTTTTAGTTGGGATATGCAAACTAAGAAAAACAGATCAACAGAGAGTACCTGAGGTATAACTTCTTTGACGGGTTCACTAATCAATTTTAGTGGAGAACCAAAAGGTGACAGTCCAACATTTGAGTTACGCTTCAAAAAACGGGGAGATCCACATGTGCTCCTAGGTGAGAGAGGAGGCACACTGCCAGCAGGAAACATGGAAGGCGGGGAATTATTCCCAACAGAATTTGGATTACATGAACTGCCTGGAACATTGAGAGGTGAACTCCCTTTTGCATCTTCAATCAATGACTTCACCTGAAATCAAAGAAAAAAACACAAATGAGAGTATCTGTGAAACAAGATTTCCATAATTTTTACACACTTAAGGTCATATGGCTATCAAATCATACAAACAATTAAAAAGATTCTACCCTACTTTGAATAGTTGTTATATCCTATAATATACAAAAGAGTAAAATATTCTTTATAATAACTGCATATGATTGGAGCACATTGATCATGGTTATAACAAAAAAAAAATGTAGGTTCTTATGCCTACTTCACAAAAATATTTCAGTTCATTTGAAATTGAAATTAAACTGACTATATGATATTTCACCGCTGACTGCTTTCAGTGTAATACAAAACCATTTGACCTGTCATTGATTTGAAATATTGATGACAACATGCAACTGAAGAAAGGAAGAAAAAAAAACAAATCAATGATGTTGCATGAAGGAAGAAGAAAATGATGACACAAGAAAGGAGATGACTTCAACATGACAATATATTGCCAATTTGAACGTAGATTTGAGAGGCATCACCATGTGACTAAATAGGCCAGCTTGCAAATTGGGCTCCTTCTCTCATTTTTAATTTTTATGATAAGGTTGCTCAAGTTTTGCTAGACACCTACACACTACTAAGGTTGTCAACGAACTTCCAATGAAACAAAGCCAGCTCAAATTCCATGTGTCATAGCCCTGCCAACACCTTGCCATGAGAGATTAGATAGAGTTCCTGAGAGTGCATGTGAGAGCAGAAGAATTCCACATGGTAACAATGCTGCTGGATCAATGTTCCTTAGTCTCTATTCCTTATACCTGGCCCATTGGTGTTGGTGCTCCATTTTCTACAGCCATTTATAATTCAAAATTAGCACAAGCTGGGGATTTTATTCAACATATACCATAGAATTAATATAGTCCTGAACTCCAAACTTATTGTATATAAGTTTTTTACATTTAGAAATGCTTAATCAGAATTCCAAATTTTTAATTGAATTTTTAATTTCAAATTTTTTACATTTATTTATTCAAATGAATTACAGCATCATTTGCTAGGTCAACTAGTTCAACCACTTTGACAAATTGAATCATTCACCTGGTAGTCTCACTGCTTCGATCTCTCATTCAAACTGATTATACGGCTTATGTGCCGAGGGGCCACTTTGCATCCTCTAATGTCACGTAAAAATTATATTAGGTTAAACTAATCCCAAGCCTATTAAAGTCCAAGTCATTCACAAGTTAATATTGGTTAGATTATACCAAGGTTTGCAAAATAAACAAGCAAAACACATGAGCCATGTAGTATTTAAGATATGTAAATTTTATTTATTGATTATGTTAGTTGAATGCATTGTTATATGTAATGTGTTTTGTGTCATATATACTATTTAGAATTTAGATTCATATAGAAAATGTTTTATTTATTGCTTTCAATGATTAAAGTAATTATTAAGTGAAAAATATAATTTCTTTGTATCAATAGCTTAGGTTGATTAACTTGATATACTTCTAGTAAACATAAACTTACATATATTTCAACTCAGCAATGTTATATACATAGCTTTCAATATAGTGAATTGTATTTCTAACGAAACATGAACAGTGTGCTAGATATGCACCTACATCTGTTTTTTTATATACCACTTACACATTATAATTCAATTGAATATCATTTGTTTATTTTTTTCCCACGATAATTCCGAAGCATTATTATTCTCCTGTTTGGCTAGTTGAATGGAATATAGAAGCATCAAATAAAATTACCCTTCCAAGGAAATATATGGTTAGCATCCAAATGATCAAGTTGGACAAATCCTCATGATGCTGTGCTAATCATATGAATTCAGCCAATTGATTCAATCTGGAAGATTAAAGAAACTGACAATATTCCAGTGTGGACCTTAAATTTTGTCAATGGGCTCTTAAAAAGCATTTGCCTGTGTTATAAATAGATAAAAATTAAATGTGTATTCTAAATTTGCAAGGGATTGTAAGCATTAGCTTCAGAATCAAAACTAGTTTTCCAAGATGAAAAATAGGCTAATTTGCTTACTGACATACCAAGTCATGCATATACCAACAAAAACATTGACAGTAAATAGCTGATGACTTCTACTAAAAGTTGCTGATTAAGGAAGAAAAACGAGCTCTTTGCATTAACAGTTACATAAATGCTAATGGAAAATTAAACGTACCAATTTCCCTGTTTCGTGCAATGAAAGCCACTGGGAGAACAGTTCCTCGGCTATCCTAGGTTTTTCCTTCAGAACCACTTGAGATACCTCCGGGAGCTGCAGCAGCTCCGGGTCAAGCGACGCCATATCCCTCACAATATCGATATCCATTCAAACCAACCACTCTCGCATAAAACGAGAAGACCCGGAAAGAAAATAATACGGGAAACGCTAGATCTCCGAGTTTTCCCACTAAAAATCTATAAAAAAAAACACAGATTTTTTATTATAAAATCACATAAAACGAACCCTAGTTCTCCCAACCCGATCCTCTCGCTCCCTTCCTTTCTTCATCCATATCCGAGTGCTCAAACCTGCAATCCCAAACAATAACCGGTCGAATTGATAACACGAGCCCAGATTCGGAGCTGGATAAGACAGAGATTCTCTCGACTCGTGAGATCGTCTGTCTATGCGACTCGGAGGCTTGAGGCAAGCAAATCGAACTACAACGGACTCGCCTGGGAGGTCAAACGGATCGGGATCTGAGGCTGATTCGTGTGAAGGAGATTCTGATCGTTGAGCTCGATAAACTCACCGACGAAGGGGAGATAGACCTGAAGAGGCTCTTCCTTGGACCTTGAATCGCTGAGCGCGAGAGAGAGAGAAATAAGGAAGAGAAAGTGGAAGTGGCGTTGGATCGGTATCGCGGATTACTACAGGTTGAAATAAACTTACGTTTGATTGATCCAAATCGCTAATCTCAGCCGTCTGATTTGAAATGCATCTGTGGATCGTGTGATAGGAGGCGATCCTTGTCTTCCGTTGGATAGAAGGAATTAAGGAAACAGATATAAATTGTTGTATTTTTTGGTTTTTTTTTAATTTTCTCCTTGTCTAAAGAAAGAGTAATAAAAGATAATTTTTCTTGTATACGTTTCCGATAAAAAAAAAACAGAGAAAGGCAAAAATGAAAAATAGAAGAAAAAAAATATATACATTCAAAAAATCGATGTACCTCAGAAGTTGAAATTTATATCTTCAAAATATAATGCACATTGACATTAATAAATTCGACAATTGAGTTTGTTGAAAAAAAGATAAATAAAAATGAAAAATAAATAAATTAACCAAAATACTTCCACTATCAATCAATTATTTTCTCTATAATAGTTGTAGTTTTTTAATAAAAGTTAAAATTTATAATATTCAAACTTATTTAATAGCATGATTGAAATAAGTCAAATTGACATTAAAATGAATTAAGATCCAAACTTAATTTATTTTTCATTTTATAAACTTAAATTTGGTTAATTCGATTTGATTTTGATTTGATTTTGATATTATTAATATCTTAATTTAAGTTTATTTTATTATTTAGAATTTTAATTTTATTTTTTTTAATTGGTTAGTGATTTGATATTATAAGGTTTTTTACTTTGAGAGTTTTCTGTTTATTTTGTAAATTTAATAAGAATTCCGTTGGTACATGTATTTCAAGCACTTTTTGTGAATATTATTTATTAATACTATTTTTGAAAATTATATATATATATATGAATTTGATAGGGTGCCTAACCCCATGCCTAACTCGGAGTGTGATGTGTCCAAAAGTAATTCGAGCACCCAGATATCTGTAAAAGCCTCAGATAGGAGTCACGGACGACAGTCGTACATCATATCAGTGCTCGTATGTATATAAGAATGATTGTTGTATACTTTTATGTGGGTGGCTATGGGTGACATCCAACGTATATGATTTGACGTGACCATTTTTTTTAATATCTCTTTCATCTACATGCAATAACTCTATTCTGTCTTTTTTTTGTATGAATCTTTCTTTGCTCTTTTTTTATGGAGATTCTTCACTCTTCCTTTAAAGATCCCAAGTAGCATCATTGACTATCCTTAGGGTGATCAGTCCAGTCCCACATAAGTTTCCCACCGACCGCCAACCTTGGGTGAATCAGGAAGCGTGTGTGGTACTGGTTTTTACAAACCAGCATCAAGGTGGTATTGACACTACTAAACCAACACCAAGGTGGTGCTAACACCACCAAATTAGCACCATCCACCTTGGTGATAGTTTATAAAAATCAACTTCAATGTGCTAGTGCTAAGTTGGTCTTTAATGACCATCATCAATAACATTAGAGCTAGTATTGGTCTTTAATGCTATGTTTACCTAAAAGAGTGGACGATGGATAGATGAAACAAACTCAGGAGTATAGAAAGAAAATGAAAAGGGAAAGAAATATCTTTCTCTATATGCTTGTTTATCTTGATTGAGGAAGGTAGATAGATGTGGTGTAATTTTTGTAGCTGAAAAAGGATACATGCAATATTTTTTTAGATATATTGCGTAATTTTGTGAGTTAAAAAAAAGAACATGCATCATTTTTTTATATAGTGCAATTGTATAAATAAAAAAGGGTGTACATGCATCATTTTTTTTCATCCGCTACTTTTAGTCTGATTTTAAAGTGATCAATTTTGGTTCCAAAATAATTCGTTGATGGATTATTTTTCTTTTCCTTCTTAAAATTTTAATGAAGTAAATGACGAAAACTTTTTCATTGCGACAACTTTTCCTTAATTTTACTTTCTACTCTTCCAAGTAAATAGAGCATAAAAGACCAGCACATTGGAGTTGGTCTTTAAAGACCAACTCCAATGATTAGCTCTAATATTGGAGTTGGTGTTGGTCTTTAAAGACAGGGATGTCAATGTTGTTGGTGCCGGTAAAAATTAGCTTTAATGTTGGTGTTGGTCTTTAAGATCAGCACCACATAATGCTGATTTGTAAAAATCGACACTTGGAACGTAAAATCAACACCACCTTGGTGCTGGTTTATAGGAGCCAACATCAAGATGAATAGTGCTGGTTTAGTGGTGTTAACATCAAGGTGGTACTGATTTATAGAAATTAGTACTATTTTGTATATAATTAATGAAGAGAGAATAGAGTTATTGCATATAGACAAGAGATTAAAAACAATAAAATGATTTGTCCTCGATTTTTTAACAATATGTGAAAATAGGCAATAAACTTTGGATATTATTTGAAGCAATAAGTAGATAATTATAGAAGTAAACGCACGTGAAGTAAAAGGATCAATTTATTACTTCACCACAAAAGTATCGAAATCTTTCGCCGGTTATAAATTGGTTCAAAATTAGACTGATTTTGAAGTAAAAAAGGCTTTATTACTTTATCGATTTGTAATAATACCGAAATAGTTGATCATACATAACTTCATATGTTACATTGATTGAAGAGTAAATTATTTATACAACTTCATAGATTTTATATTGTTGCAAAGTAAATATTTTATTTAAGTACATCACTATTTAAATTTATCTAAATCTTTTGTATTATATAACTTCACCATTTATTTACAATATAAAAGTAATTATTCATATTGTTAGTGTGTGCACTTATATGCCAAGACACTTCTTATGTATTTTATGAATAATTATTTAATAAAGGTAAATATTTATCATTAATTATTTACTTTTTTGTACATAAATGATTAATGATAAAGTCCCACAGATTAATGGGTATATTAATTTGAAAATAGTTATTGATCGGATAGATATTTAGAGGAGATATGGATATCTAGATCAACGTTGAGTAAGACTAGGTCAAGATAGGCTGAAAAATGGATATCCAAGTTATACTTAGGGGTGTCTTAAACTTAGAGGTACACTGGACACGACCCACTTAAGAGGAGACCACATATTAAGCATAATTGGTTATTCCTTTTATGAATGAGTGTAACTAATATTTTGACTCGGGACCTTCATTTATTATATTCGTGAAGTTATATGTTTTGGCGTAGTTAAAAGCAGTCTTTAATTGGATTATGATTAATATGGTAGTTGGGTGTATGACAAAGTGTAGAGAGAATAGTGTTGAGTAAATAGAGGATTCATCGCTCTCTTGAATTGGAGTTAACATCCTGGCCACTTGATAGAGATATTAGAGACTCAAAATCCATGATCATGGGACGAATGGTTTATCATTCAAGAGAAATCTATTATATCTTGGAAATCAAGTAAAATAATTAATTTGATAATGATGCATAATGTACCGAATTAATTGGGATGTAGGCTTAGATGAAGAGCTTGAATTACATAGTAATCGATTCATGGTAGTTTACAGTTTATGACTGTTATTAATTTTATCGCGTTGGGTGGCTAAAAACTATTGATAGACGATTTACACTAGTCTGTGTATGGATTTACACTATCTTCGTGTATAAAACCTAGAGGGTCGCACGCATAGCACATAGACATGAACAATAATATCGGAAGCTAGTTGAGATCAAGATCAAATATAGATTTATTTGATACAAAGAAGAGAGAATTCAAATAGTCATAATCATGATGATTAATGAAGAATTCGAAAGGTCATCATAATGATAATTAATGGAGAAATTGAAGAATCATCATAATGAAAGTCATAAATGAAGAATTTATAGAGGCTATAACTCTTCATATTCTTAATTAATGAAGATCATAAATGATGAATTTAATTTATTGAGAACTTAACTCTTCGTATTCCTTGGAGGTTATAAGTAGTCATCCTCGGAAAGATTCAAGTGAAGAATTCCCTCTCTCGATTTCTCCTTCGTCAACTTCTTCTTCACTCATAAGAGATCGTAGTGCTTCTAAGATTTTGTCGATCTAAGAGGCTAGCAACTAACAGATCGTATCAAGTTAGTGATCTAGTGCGTGTGGATACTACTAGAGGAGTCATACGTGGGACTCTTATCCGTCTGTAATATCAATAAAGCCTATCGAGGACTCGAGGTATGATTTTATGGTATTATGTATAAAACTATATGTACCACGAAAGATCCTTGATTCACTGTATGTCTTCCGCTGCGCTCAGAAACCAACATATATTTTAATATAACGCAAGTTTAATTGAAGAAAGTATTTCACTACAAGAATTGAATAAATATACCATAAATATCTATTAAATACAATCTAAAAGTACATTTACAAAAGACATATTTGACTAACTTCATCCAAAAGTATATCCACAAATATCTACATACAACCTAAAGATTTATAGTTAAATTCGCTACATTCACTCAAGTTCGCTCCACATAAGAGCAGACAAATTTATACCACTGTGCTTCCTATTGCATTCTAAAGAAAGCATTTCTTCATTTGGTCATATTAGGTCCATCTGCTCTTATATCACAGTCAGAGACCTTACAGTTGTATCAACCTCTAGAACATGCAGCCATGAATGAAAACTTCAACCATGTCTCTTATACATGCCCTATGAAGTAAACAAACATGATCAATTATAGAGAATAAGTAAAAACAATTAATTCAGTATAATTTATAACATTTAATCTAGAGCAACTTGTATGTGTAAAACAAAATTATTATTTCGATATTTGCAGGTCATAGCACAGGCAATTATAGTTCAAAACATTTAAAAATAATTAATATACATTGAATCTAGTTTAGACTTTTTAAAAGTTCCTTAATCGAAGAACATAGTGGTAAAAAGGTGAATACATTCATCCCTAATACCTCCGTTAATTCGTCCTAGGGCCAACACGAAGGAAGTAAATTACGGGCGGCTACTAACTTTTGGGATAGTGACTAGCACATAATGGAGGTATTTTATCTCGGCTTTGCCGAAATTTAAACTCCAGATCTCATAGTGGCAACACTTCATGCGCTAGCCACTAGACCTCATGTCCTTAATCGAAGAACATTGTGGCAAAAGATGAATACGCTCGTTCCCAGTACCCCCGTCAATCACCTTAATCGAAGAACATGCACTGTAATAATGTAGTCGATATCTATGCCTTAGAGAATCTTGTTCCATCACTGAACTAAATATTTAAAAATTGATTGTCATTTGCTTGTGTTCGGCAGAAGTCAAGAGGGAGTATGGATTGTGGCAAAAGGTGATTCATTCGTCCTCAGAGTCTCCATCAACCTGTCCCTAGGTTAACACGAAGGAGGTAAATCACGAGGGCTACTAGCCCAGAGAATGACTAATGCATAAGAGAGGACAGAAACCTAGCTACTAGCCGAGATGTGAACAAGCACTCTTCTTGATAGTTAATTGAAGAACATGCACTGTAATAATGTAGTCGATATCTATGCCTCAGAGAATCTTGTTCCATCACTGAACTAAATATTTGAAAATTGATTGTCATTTGCTTGTGTTCAAGAGAAGTCAAGAGAGAGTATGGATGTAGCATGAGACGGAGGAGACATAAAGTGCTCATCCTCACTGATAGCTTAGAAGCTTGGGGAAGACAGCCATATCTAATAGTATGCAATCATAGGATGTATGAGATTGGCAAAAAGAGAGAAGACTGGGAGATGGCCAGAAACCCCAGGCCTTGAGAGTTACATAGTAGGGTTGACGAGTGATTGACCAAGCAAATGAAGAGAATGAGATGTGGGTGGGTTGTTATGGATAGACCCCCTCCAAGCCTATTAGCTGGTGAGGAGACTGTAAAATAGTGTAAATATGGAATACAATGGACAGTTATAAGTGGGATTTGAAGCAATAAGTGTTAAATGCACGACCTCTTTCCCAACAGGGAAAAGAAGAGATAAAAGAAAAAGGCAACCACAAAAGAACAACCTTAATAAAAAACTTTTTTAAAAATGGCAAAAGCACATTTTGTTATAATTCCCAAACTTATCATAAAGCAAACTGTAGCCATCGGTTAAGTTTATCAGCACTCAATAATGAGTCCAAGCATCCACAACATCAAATAAAAAGACAATTAATCCAAAAGATAAGTTCTTAGGCACTGTAAAGTCAAGAAATCTTGCAATCCCACACTCATTTACTTCAAGATTTTGATTCTCCTTTTATTACCATCGCATATCAAGGAGTTAGCATATCAATATACAATATGTGACATCCCATACACGTGCGCAAAAACAAGAAAAACACAAATCAAACGACCTATGGGCACCAACAAAGAAAAAGGAATCATGACAACCCATCAATTAAATGAATTCCTACGACAAACACTGATTTATTCATCAATTTTTCTCCAAACAATTATCATCAAAATTTTCTCATGAGTTACAATCCTACCAGACAATAATTTTTGTCTAAGTGAATAAGTTAGAAGTCATAAAATGAAAAAAACTGACAATGAACCCAACAAATTTTTGACAACATAAAAATCTATTTTTCAAGGAAAATGTCGGACAAATTGTCTGTCGTTAATTATGTTGAAATCCAGTTCTGTAAACATCATTGAGACAACAAATAGGACTAACCTGATGCTTACAATTTACAAGGTAGAAAATACTTTTGTATGGATTCCCAGTCACTATTGTATTTCATCAGCCCAATTGCTAATAATCTATGTGATATCTCCATATTAGAACATAGAATACTAAAACAAATGAAATATATAGAAGTACTATGCATAAAAGAATATGATGAATCATAAAGCTCAAATTATGGGTATCAGCAAGTGATATTCCTCGAACAAAGAGGCAACAAATACCAATATTTCAAATTATCTAGATTAAGTGTTTCTTTGATAATTATTCTTGGTTAAGCATTCCTTGCAGTTCATTATTCATTTCCAAAAACATGCCAATATAACAAACTGACAGCTCTAAAGCTCCTAGAGCATTCAGCAGCATGATCAGGTTCTATGTTTAACTTTCAGCATATGAATATGCATGTTGGTGTGTATTTATGTATTGGAATCTTGTAATTGGTTAATCAATAAGTGTGATAATGCCCATCGAAAAGAAATGACATCTCTAAGTTATCCTCAATTTTGAAGTAGAATATTTCTTGAATCAAACCATGCAATGTGGTTAGTTTTTTCATAAAATCTATGCTTTGGGGATGAGTGCTTCCATTGGATATAAAATCAAATGCCAGGAAAGTAATAAAGGGTAAACGCTTGAGTGGCTCACTAAACTATCAAAAGCACTAAAAATAAGATGCTAAACATAATACGACCTGTTTACAATGATACAGAAACAAAATTATGGCACTAGAACCACTTGCTTAACAAAATACCAAACCGAAAACCATTAAAAAAACCACAGGTTTATGAGGATTGTTTCAGAAATAAATGCAGAAAATGATAGCTATTGGGCACACCTCATCTCAAAAGAATGGGAGACAGACAGATGCTAAACATAATAATATTATCTTTAACAAACACCTAGAACAACAGTACGGTCCTAGACATTAATTATTCTGCTCAAGTAAAATGTCAAAAAGAAAATCATATGACAAAATATACAAGTTTATCAGGATTCCTACAAAAACAAAGTAAATTATGATAAATGTAGTAAATACCATCCTGGATTGAGTTTATGGAAATCATTTTGGACTTATTTTAGAATCTGGCCAAACTAGCTATCAGATTCTTAAAATATTATTAGGCTATAATTGTTGGAAGTGTGAATGGAATACAGAGGTGGAGGCAAAGAGATTCTATTGTGCATGGATTCTTAGTCTCACATTAAAAGTTTCTTGGCTTTATTGTTGATTTAAATTATGACGCATGTATTGATGTTGTAAACATATGTATAGAGAGAGGTTCTCTCACTCATGGGTGTGCAAGGATGGGTGCAAATCTAGGGCTCGGATTATACTAAACCAAGGTTGACTCATGAGCAAACACGATTTGCGCACGTCGAATGCCGGACCGGTTGAGGCAAGATTTGCTCAAGAGAAGAAACCAACGTTTTGCCACCGAATCTCTTTTTGCTACATACTCAAGAGGGTAACGAAAGTATTAATATGAAATTAATGGTGATTCCGTAACATCTCGACATTAATGGCGGCATTAAACTCATTAATGGTGACTTAATAACGTCTCGACATTAATGATGATATTAAACTCATTAATAAGAATTCCATAATGTCTCGACATTAATGAAGACACTAAACACATTAATGACAACATTAAACCCAACATTAAATAACCATAATTTGGTTATTTATTGCAGGCAAACTGAGGACTCCTATATAATGAGGTTGGATCTTGAGCAAAGGATAGAGAGTAGCAGTAGATATGCGAAAGAAAAAACGAGAGGAAGAGCAGGAAACAAACCTCTGTCCACCCGTGTTCTCCCACAAAACTCTCTCAGCCGTGCTTCCGTTCGTCTAAACTATTCGTGATAGTATTTGAGTGGATTCTCAATTCGCCATGAACAACC
>JBBMJZ010000036.1:18279015-18289387 GCA_037833815.1 Zingiber zerumbet | reverse complement strand
ACGAATAATCTCCTTCCACCCTTTTGTCTTTCTCAACCAATTTAAAGTGTACTTGTGGTTATACACAAATACAGTCACAGTTGAAGCAAGTGATACTATGACTTTCACATCATTCATTTGACCAATATCCTTTAAAATTAAATTGATGCACTGTATAACACTTGGAGACCAACAAATGGTTGGGTATTTTTCACTTAGTATAGTTCCAGCAGCCTTATAATTGCTAGCATTATCAGTAACCAAATGCACCACATTTCTTGGACCAACGATTTCAACAATTTTAGGAAATAAATTACACAAATTTTGTGCATTTGTCTCAATATCAGATGCATCAACAAATTTGATAAAAGATATACCTTTAGGACAGTAAACCAAAAAATTAATCAATGATCTTTGTCTACTGTCTTTCCACCCATCACCTATTATAGTGCAACCAGTTTCAGCCAAGTACTTCGAAATGAATCAATAAGTAAAGCCAAATCTTTCTTAGCTTCTCGCAACAAAGGTACTCACAGATCATAATAAGATGGAGCTTTATACCCATGATCCATTGATGCTATTTGATCAATAGCTTTTTGAAATGGAGAGTTAACAACATTTATAGGAATGTAAGCATCATAAAACCAATGGGCAATAGCCATATCACAGTTGTGTCATTTTTGTTTACTTTGTAAAATAGTCTTGATAATGGGTTGTGAATTATCATGTCCACTTTTAAAGAAATTATGTATACCTGGGCCTGGTGTAGCGGCTTTTCACTTTCCTTTATCAGATGGTGCACTTGTCTCATTGATTGTAATTCCTTTAGTGTGAATAATGGGAACTTCTTGGAATTCATCGCCATCAAATTCATCTATAGATCAAATAGATTTTCTACCCCAAATTTCCCTCTATTTTCTTTATTCTTCTCAAAAATATCTTTTATGGTTACTGAAATAGCATGCCTAACTTCGGGTGGAACCTTTCCATAGGAAACAATGCTACCCCTTGCTCTCACTAAGTGTTGCTTCGTCTGAAATATGCCCCCACCCACAAATGTCTTGTGACAATAAATGCATGTCATAGTTTTTCTTCCTTGTGCATTTACACCTTCAGAATATAAGCCCATGCTATATTCGCTTTCTGTCTATGACGTTGGCTTACAGATTCTTCACTGGTAAATGGTCTGGCAGTTGAATTTGCATTGCTACCAGTACCACTACTACCATCCATTATCCTGAAATATGAAAACGTAGAATATAAGAAAAAAAATAACATTCTTGTACACAAACTAAAAGATGAGTGTGCACGTGATTAGGCTATGCTAATGCATAGGCCAAACTATTACAACAAAAGGCAAATAAAAAATAAAAACTTTCCCTTGGAATATCATAAAAGAGCTATAATAAAAAAAATGAAAATTTCCGCTAGTTTATATTCTCAAGTGTATACTAATTTTATTTTACTATTTGTGAATATTTTTGTTTTACTAGAGAAGATTTTTACTCTTATCCTTTCTTTTTCTTTATTTATTTGCCCCTTTGAAAGGGTTATCTTCTAGCATTTTAGTAAACAGATAATCTGAAAGTAATGTGATTGGATTTCCTAATATTTTCATTTCCCTTTAGTTTTAAGTATTACATTTGAAGAATTTGACAAAGGGTATGTTAATCAAAATATGAACCTTTGCAATTCATATGTTTACAAAGATAAGGAAACAAAAACACATATGAACTGTTGGTCACTCATAACAAGAAGATTGTCAGGTCGAACTCACAATACAATCAAGAACCATTGGAACACTCATCTACTTAAGAGACTCAAGAAAAAATGAATCAAACTCAGATAACTAAATGGCATTTGTAAATCACTTCCTAATTTTAACTTCTTTTTCCTTTTAGGCTTATAATTAGATGTACAATACTTATTTTTTGTCAAGAAAGAAAACAAAACAAAGCCGCCGCTAGATTTCCAGGCAAAAAAACTAAAAAACAGAGGAAAAAAATCGTCGGTTCACCATTTCTCGGTTGAACCAACAGTTCCTGGTTGTTGATCGGTCAATTCACTTTTTGGACTTTAATGGTTGACCGAACTAGATTAAGGACCGGTTCATGGTTTGGCTGGTCGAACTGGCCGGTCCCGTCCGATTTTCTCACCATTACTTTCCTTCCAACTATTCATGAGTGTACCTAGGGATACAAACTAATTAAATTAAATTGAATCGAATCGTACAAAGAAAATGATATTCCAATTCAAACTCAAAAAGTATGTATGGTATTAGAATTCGATTCGGAGTTGGAAAAGCTAAATAATTTTAGCTCGAGCTCGAGTTCGAAATTCAAACTCTAATTTAATTTGAATTCTTCTTGATTTGAGAAGAATGGAATTTTAGTTCAAAATCACTTAAATTAGAGCTCATTGAATTATTCAAATTTTAATTATTCAAATCAGCGCCACAATATCTCAATAACCAGCACTACTATGTTATTCATTTAAAAAAACTAGCACAATAAAAGCAACAAAATATTATATATCTAATGTGGCTCAGATTCGATAATTTTAAATATAAATTAAATATTATTCAGTTCAAGATTTTTAGATTAATTATTTATTAAGAAAAATTTATCTGTTAATTCAGGAATATCAAGAAGAGATAAAATTTTAATTTAATTTAAGCAAAAATAAAAGATAGGAAAGTTCTTGCAAAAGAAATGAGATGAAAAAAATCTAAGGTAAAACAGAAAAGAGACGCGTCTATTGAACATTCGCGGCATCTTTCTCAATTCCAAGCCTTGGGTGCCTTCCTGAGAAATCGCGGTGCATTTTCTCCTTGTCCAAAGAGAAAACTAATAAAAGATAATTTTTCTCTCATATGTTTCCGATCAAAAAAGGGGTAAAAATAGAAGAAGAATAAAAAAAATAATACACATCCAAATAATCAATGTACCTCTGGATGGCAAATAAATGAAGATAGATAATTTAATTCACCCATTTGAAGTTGAAATTTATATCTTAAACAAGCTCCCAAGATTACGATGTACTGACCGGGTATCTAAGTTGTTATTCAAATATTCATAATTTGATCCCTAATTATAGTGTATTTATAGAATTTTTTTTTAAAATGGAATGCACAATTAAAAAATACTGAACTTCTAAGCCACCTTTCACGAGCGCTCCTAATTTATCGTAGTATTTAATGAAAAATTCTATTCGACCAGCCTAGTGGCCAGGCTAGTTGAGTTGATTATTTTTTATTATATCTTAAACAAAATTATGCACGTTAATAAATTATATAATCGTGTTTGGTGATAAGAAAAGATAAACAAAAATGAAAAAAAAAAATCACCAAAATACTTCCCACTGTCAATCAGGTTATTCAAAGTTTATATTATTCAAATTATTTAATAGCATAATTAGGGTTATAATTGAGCTAAGAGGAATCAAGTCTGTTTGATAAGAGAGCAATCAAGTCAAGTTTAAAATAAATTAAGCTATTAAAATTATTGTAAGTACCCTAGATTAGTTTTAATATTGATAAATCAAGTTAAGTTAGGTCATATGTATTTGTCTTGTGTCTAAGTTACAAGAACTTAGGAACATAAGAAGTATAGCGGAAGACGTGGCAAGTGAGAAAGATGACACGGGAAAGGAACCAACGGACTAGGTGCATTCGAGGGACAAGGAGTTGAGGAAGAGTACACCAGTGGAGCGGGTAGGAATCACGTGATGCATCCAAGAGACGAGAAGCCGAAAGTCTACTCGAGGAGAAGATCGGAATTGCGTTCGGGTGATTGCAACTTTGGACGACCGGAGCATTACCCAAGCGAGCAGAATGAAGAATGGTCAACTTCTGAGGTTGACTATTCGAGGCACCTTGGATGACCCAGGGTGCCTCCATTCCAAGCACCTCAAATGGAGCTGAGGCACCTTACATGCAGAGCTTCCATTGGATAACCTCTGCGAGACTCGAGATGCCTCCGACGAGTTAGAGAGACATTGCTTCAAGGATATGACACAGTTGATTAGAGGCGCCTCCAACAATCTGAATTAGCGAAGAGGATAAAACTTTATCCAATTGGAGACGCCTCCAACCCTTTGAAGCGCCTCTGAAGTGCCACATTAGCAACAGTCACTTTTGACCAGTGGATTATAAATAGAGCTCTAGATCTAGTTGTATTATAACACACTTATACTTTCATTTCCATTTCTGTTCTTTCAAAGTCGGTACTTTCAACTGCTGTAAGGGTTGTCTCTGCCTCCAACGACTCTGTCGAAGAAGGAAATCTTTTAGTGAGCTGTCATTGCCTTGAATTAGCAACCTTCCCAATTGTAAACTAAATAAATTTTGAGTCCCTACTTTCTTTTATGCTATTTTATCTATCTTATAGTGTGTCCTTGCTAAGTAAGTAGCACGAAAAGGTCTAATTAATTTTTAGGCTATTCACACCCTCTAGTCAGTTCAACTGATTTAACAAGTAATATCAGAACTCAATTGCCTTAAAATAACTAATCGCTGACTAAAGCAACAAGGAAAATAGTTAGATTAAGCATCCACCCACCAAAGTACGAGAGGAAATTCACGCTTTGGAAGCATAAAATGGAGGTATTTTTAAAATAGATTTTAAAATATTATTAATTATTAAATATGATTTTGAAGTATCCAAGGATGAAAACGACGAAGAAAAGAAAGAACATCAATAGAACAAGAAGCGCAGTAGATCGAGTTCATGACAAATAGTAAGGCCAAGTAATTTGAGTGTACTACCGCCCAAAGACATTAACCGAATCGACGCCTATAAGTCCATCAAAGAATTCTGGGAGAAGTTCCTAGAGTTGCTAAAGGGACTTTGAGGCCAAGCTAGCAAGACGAGATTTGTTCAAAAATCAGCTGAGCAACATTTGGATTGAAATGGGAAAAAAAGGTGGCATAGCTGCATGCCAGATTGAAGGAGGTAGTCACTGGGCTCAACAACCTTAGAGAAACAGTAATGAACAGAGATTCGTTAAGATATGTATTAAATGGATTTCCAAGAATCCCGGAATAGACGTCAATTGTAGACTCCTACTACATCTCCAAGGACCTTGAGGTAAGTAGTTTATGTTGAATCGTAAGCATGTGAAAAAAGGAAGCAAAATAGAAAGAAGCAATCACTACGGGTTCATTTTATTTGGTTCGAAACCTTCGACGACTCCTACTCCAAGACCTGTACTTGTTGAGTGCTTTCGTTGGGCAATCACTATAAGCTCGGAAAGATTACAAATGTTTAAGTACAATGTAAGAAAAATAAAGTTATGCCGACAACAAAAGGAAATGAAAACTTGGTTGTAGGTTGTCAGGGCAGCCTTTCGGTGTCGTACAAGTCTTCTCGGAGTAGTTTGCAAGTACAAAAATCGGAGCAAGTGATGTACTGAAGCCTCTAGCCGAAGTCCTTTGTATATACCCTTTCTTAGCACTCGGACACCCTTGGGCGCCTCCAACAAGGCCTATGACTTCGCTGACTTATCCTTCTCTAAGTGACCGGACCACCCCCGGGCGCCTAGATTGCTGACGTGGTTGCACCTCAGCAAAAGTCTATTACTGAAGATTTGTCCATCTCTGGGAACCCCGACTTGTCCAGGCGCCTGAACACTAATGTGTATTGGCTTTTCAGCGTCTGCCACCTTAGCTGGGCGCCTTCCTGGGTTGGGGCCAATCTAGGCACTTGGACCCGGTCCGGGCACCCGGACCTTTGGGCGCCTAGAGCCCCTTTTTCAAGCTAACTTTAAACTTTAATTCATGCACCATAATGTTAGCACAACAAGCAATAACATGGAAATGAGAGTAGTAATATATTTGACAATCTTCGAACTGTCCGGTCCTAACTTTGAGTTCACTAAAACCTTAGGTCGGACCAATGTCTACTGTTCCCTTAACTAGGAATACATCCTCATTGGATCTCTCCTCTAGTTGCTTACCTTTATTTATCATTTACAGTCACTTGATTTGCCTCTTAATCCACCAGATTTTCCTGCCAGTTGTCCAGTCCGGAGACTCAATTGGACTTCGGCCAACTTTTAGGTCCCATAGACCCACCTAGACTTCTTACCATATATCAAGTCATACCTTGACATTTCTGGACTTCATGCTAGCTATCAGGTCCTCATACCTAACTGAGCTTCAGCCTAGAGTCAGGTCCTCTAGACCCGTCAATATATTCATGCACACTTGGTAACAAGGTTAGACAATATAACATCTAACTTTAATCTACTTATCATTCATCAAAACTTAAGTTTGATCATTGGTGCTAACTACACCAATAATTTAGAATATTTATTTTTGACTTTAGAACTTCATGAATTTTGATGTATAGGACTAAGAAAAGAAAAGGAATCGAAACAAAATCTAACGCTAAAAGCTAAAAAGAATGAACCGGATTCAAAGTTATCTCTAGATGAAGATCAGGAGGCTTATATGGTAAGAAAATTTAAAAAATTATTTAATTCTAATAATTTTGATAAAAAATAGGCAAAGAAGCTTCTACAGATAAAAGGAAAAGTTAGGTGCTACAACTTCGATGAAGAATAACATATCAAGGACAACTGCTCAAAAATAAAAGATACCTAAAAGGACAAGAATAAAGGGTCCAGAAAGTCCAAGCATAACAATCTCAAAACAATGTGGAGAAACTCATCTTCAGAAGAATCCGAGACCAAGGAATACGCCAGACTAGCACTAACGGCCAACCACCTACCTGAAGATGATGAAAGCTCTTTGGAAGAAAGCAACGATGAAGGGAGAGCATCCACCTATGAATCTGACACAGTAAGTGAAGTATGATTTTTATCCACCGATAAATTATATGATACAATAAAAATGCTATCTAGATCATTATGCAAATCTAGGAACAAGTTAATTTCTTGAAATAAGAAAAGAAAAATTAATAGTAGAAATAAAATTGGAAAATGATGCATGAAACTAGAAAAGGTTAAAAATGAAAAAAATAATAATTAAAAGATCAAATAGAAATGTTCAAAAAGGATTCTACATACTCAAATCCAAATTTTTTACAAGTTCCAAATTTTAGATATGCTAGAAGACTAAATTGGTATTTGAGAAACCATAGGACTGTAGGGGATTTAG
This sequence comes from Zingiber zerumbet, assembly GCA_037833815.1. Classification (NCBI taxonomy): domain Eukaryota; kingdom Viridiplantae; phylum Streptophyta; class Magnoliopsida; order Zingiberales; family Zingiberaceae; genus Zingiber; species Zingiber zerumbet. The sequence continues at coordinate 18,282,288 of JBBMJZ010000036.1, read as the reverse complement.
TGTGGTCGGTTAGAAGGGGGATTAAATAGTCGGTGCCTCTAAATCGATTGCTTCCTACAATGGTTAGCTTGCATAGCGGAAATACAAAGAAATATAAACAAGAAAGGTAAAGACAAGCAAACTGCTAACACACCCATTTACGTGGTTCGGAGATAACTTGCTCCTACTTCACGGCTGTCCGTAAGGTGGATGATCTCTGTGATTGTTTGGTGGATCAAGTCTCAGAACTCCGGCTAAGATGAACTCCTCATGGAGTAAACCTCGCACAACCTTGATCAATACACCACACACTAATCACAGCTTCAAGGAGACTCCTAATAGGGGTTAACCACCTCTATTTCGTCAACCTTAACCAAGCTCCAAAGCCTTGGTTATATAGGCCAAGTGTTGGAAAACCCTGCCTACCAGTCGACTGGTAAAAGTGTCTGTCGACTAACTTCTGTAGAGATTCGACCGTTACAATCCAACGACTCGATACCAATCGACTGCTCCACACTGACCGAGTGAACAAAAATATTTTGTTTGCTCCCAGTTGATTGCCCAGTCAACTATACCAGTCGACTGATATTCCCATCAGTCGATTGGTACCCCGAGTATAGTCTCTTAGCACTCGGACCCTCACCCTTACGACTCACTTGATGCTTTTTTGCATCCTTGAGCTCTTGCCTTCAAGCATACTTCCTTGGTTCTCGTCCCTAGCTCGGATGCATCCAAGCTCACGGCTTGTCCCAATGTCATCCTTTGCGTATGCCTCGAAGTTGCTTCCCTCGCCCTTGTCCTTACTACATTGTCCACGGTCCCTTGGATGCTCCATCTTTCACCGGACCCGAAGCCATCAACCTGAGTCATATGCGTATCTTGCAAACTTGCACAACTCAAATACACATATCAAATACAAGGGTGAACCTAACTTAAACCCTTTGCCCAAACATAAAAACATATGGTCGCACAGACTATTGGAATTGCTCCAACAATCTTTCCCTTTTTGATGTTTGGTAATACATTTAAGTTAGGGAAAACATAATAGCAAATACACATGCTAAAACAAATGGACTTACGCTGCCAAGGCTACACACTTGGAGTTACACCGCTGAATGAACTTATGTTGCCAAGGATATACACTTGGACTTACATCGCTGAATGGACTTACATTGCCAAGCCTACACACTTGGACTTACACCGTCGAATGGACTTATGTTGCCAAGGCTACACACTTGGACTTACACCGCCCAATGGACTTACGTTGCCAAGGCTATACACTTGGACTTATACTGCCGAAACAAAAATTCAAACATGCATTGGAACTTATCCCAAGGCTCCCCTTACACCTATGCTCCCCATTGAACTAAGAATTTTACCACAGAGCTATTTAAAAACCTATCACAAAGCTCCCCCTACACCTATGCTCCCCATTGAGCTAGGAATTTCATGCAAAGGCATTTAAGGTTTTCCCAACTAAACCTTACTTCTCCCCCTTTGCCTAATATCAAAAAGCTCCAACAATATCCCAATTGTCGAAAACTTGATCACCAAACTGACCCTAAACTCATGTATTTATCCCATGGATTTCATATATCTAAACGAGTTGACCAGGTCACTAACCCAGTGCTGAAAGCAATTTCAAACTAGTATCAGTGGACTGCCAAAAGCACGAGTCGACCGACCTTATCGAAACAAACTCAAAGAACCATTCTGTGTTCAATAAATACTGTTACTAGTCGACTGATATACTGTTTTCAGTCTAAATAGCATTTTGAAGCCAACTTCAGAAATACATAAAAAAAATTCCACAGACATCCAAAAATTTCTAAATTTTATGGAGAGGTCTATTTTACCCATGTCTACTTGAAAAAATATATTCAAAAATATATCTATCACCAATTTCAAGATTTACATAAAACCCAAAACTAGCTAAATTGTTCAATTGAACCTTGACCTAAAGTCTTAGTTTTAGCTTCCTCTTGATGTATTTGCCCATAGTAAACCACAATGCATCCCTAGCATTGGTTTATGACATATATACATCTAAAGCTAATTATCATGCAATATGACCCCAATGTTATATTTACTTGCATGAAACACAACCCAATTGTGCTAATTCCCTAAGGTTGAGACTCAAATCCGTCTCCAAACATTTTGACACACTTCATGACCCAATCTATACTCCCAAGTAAAACCCACTTGAGATCCATTTGCCATGGGTCTTAAATTGACTCTTAGAGCTCCTCTTAGAGCTGTTAGCCTTGGTCACCTCCCTAGGTGACTCATCCATAATTGCTAGGACATATCGGTGCACCTCCAGTGACACTTGACCTACAAACTTAACCTTTTTAACCGTAGATACCTTGTCTTTGATTAATTTCTTCTTACCTTTAAATGACTTTCCCTTGCCATTTATTGACTTCTCCTTGCTATAGTCATATGCAACCCTAGCATAAAGACTTTCCCTTAGCATTGGAGACATTAGATCGGTATCCCAAACTCGATCTATCATTGTTGGATCTTTGGCTACCCAACACCATACTTAACCCTCTAGATCCAACATTGAACCTATCTAGGGTTTTCTCCAATTGATCAAGATTTGCCTTCAAAGTTTGATTTTCCCTTTCTAGGTTCCTAAACCTAGAGTCAACATGTTCACCTTGGACATTCATAGACCTACCCTTTCTAGGCATGTGTCTCTCCTTCTTGGGATTAATGTCTTGGTTCTCCTTAGGTCTACCGTGTCTAGATTTATTATGCATAAATTTCTTAGGGTTTTGATCTACATTAACCCTATTCCTATCATGATATTTAAATCTAAAATTTTACATGGATAAATAATGGAAATTATTCCTAGCATGCATGAGAACATAAGAATTTGAATTACATTTCAAATTAGAGTATATCTCCCTTACCCTTGAAACTTCCCCTTGACTTGAGCTCCTCTTCTTATTCTCACATTTCTTCAATTTCGCTAGCTTCTTGATCTCCCTCTTCTTAGGGCATTTGGTGTGGTAGTGGCCCTTCTCTCCACACGTGAAGAATATGATGCACATTTTTCTCCTTTGGGCTTCTTCATTTCTACAACCCATGTTAGTGTTTTAAATAACTTGATTGGATTCAGGAGTTACCTTCTTCTTATCTAACAGACACTTACTCTTGTAGTGTCCCTTCTCATTGCACCCGAAGCACACAATGTGATCCTTTGACTTTACTTCGGTGGAGGTGCTCACTAGGTTGACATCCAAGACCTCTTCTTCACTTGTCTTGGATTCTTCCTCAACCCATGAG
>JBBMJZ010000036.1:18257670-18269105 GCA_037833815.1 Zingiber zerumbet | reverse complement strand
CCCCCCCCCCCCCCCCTCTAGCTACAATCCGGTCCTAACACTTTGCACTACACTTAACATGATCGTGGCGACACTAAGCAATACACGCATATTGTCACCCTTCAACACCATAGCCTCAACCTCATAATTCGATCAACGCTCGAGCACAAGAGTTAATCACTTCTTTGAGAGAGTAAAATAGAAACCAAATGACGATTAAGGATAATAAAGTCGACATGTAGGTCAATATGCCATCAACAAGTACACAACAAAAAGTTTGATTAATCTAGAAAATGTAGTTTCTGGTCTCCCTCCTACAATTATTTCATGGTATAAAATACTCATCTGGCGGACCAGTCGTAAGGCATCCTTCCTCATGGGGGTGCCAGACTATAGCCTGAGCAGAAATCGACCGCTTGCTCTGCCCTCAAACATTTGTTCGACTCACCTTTGTAGATCTGTAAGGAAGACACTAGCTCAGATTTAATTTGGTTCTGTCTAATTCAGCTTGTAGGGAGCTTAGTTCAATCGTTCGCAGGTCTAGGCCTTGCTGTTGCTGTAGTATTGTTAGATTCTAGGTCTTACCTCCCTAGCCAGGCGAGAGACTGTATAAGCATGCATCATTTTTAGATCATTCTATGGCCCTTTGCACTAAGTCTATAGAGACTTTGTTCTTCATGATGAGTTTGGCTCGGGCTTTAGGCTCGGGAGCAGACAAACATGCCTCGTGTTCTTTCTGGTTTGAGTGCTAGAGTTCAGGGCTTGCAACACCTCCACTAAGGATTCTTATTCTCGATAAGAAGTTGAGTTCATCATTTTGCCTCTAATTGTAGCTATTGGATCGCTTCAATCAGGGTCACAGAATGAGATTTTGACTCCATTACTTTGAGGGGTTAGCAAAAGAACAAGGAAGAAGCTCAGCGAGGTGCTGAAGAATAAGGATAAAGGAGAGGTGGGTGTTAAGAGCCGGGGAAGGAGGGCTCCTTTTTAAAAGAATGATCATGGAACAAACCATACGATCTCATTGGAAAAAGAGCCTCCTCCTAAAACCATTAGATCAAAGGGTAGGTGGATCCTCATAAAACGTTGGGCATTGACTGCATTGGGAAGGAGCGATAGTTATGGCCACAGCGGAGGAAGAAGAAGTGCACCATCATAAGGTTCTTTTCTTGCTTCGAAGATGTCTGCAATCTACCTAGTCAGATCAGTAACATCCGAGCATGCATTTCCTGTCCGGTTAAATAGCGAGATAATAAATAGGCTATGGTCTAGTCAATCAGACATGAGCCTCCTTCATTCCCTTGAGATGGAGTAGTAGCTAGCGCATAAGGTATTGTCACCATGAGGTATGTGGTTCAAATCTCGGCATAGCTGAGGTAAATGTCTCCTTCATACGCTAGTTACTATTTCAAAGGCTAGTAGCCACCCGTGATTTACCTCCTCCATGTTAGCCCTGGGACGGGTTGGTGGGGGTGCTGGAGGCGAGCGTAGTCATCTTTTTACCATCAGACATGAGCCTCCTTCGATTAGACTTGAAAGGGATGTTTGTGATGCGGAAAATAGTGGATGACCTTGGTGAAAGGGTGAAAATGACAGTCAAGATGACGTGGTAGTCAAAAGATGACTTGAGCATCGGAGGGCTTACGCCAGGGACCTCTTCCTTGGTTCTTGCTCTAACTCTTCCGGGTGCTTGGTTGGTGGTGCTTACAGGGTCATGAGTACTATTAGCGATCCTCTCCCCCATACCCTAAATTCCTCTCTTCGTCAACATTCTCGCCATCGTCATCGGTACCCCTATTTGACTCAACTTTTGGACAGGATCATAGTCTAATTTGATTAACTACTTTCATTAGTCTATTGATAAAATCTTTAAACGCTTCCACCTATGTCATTCTTATCAACTCAAATTTCGGTCTAAAGTGCATGAGTTGCATTTGTCTCGTCTTGATACTTCCTTGAAACTCCTCGCTCAGCCTATCTCATGCGCCTTTTGTTGTTTTATAGTCCATAATTCTTGTGAAAATTATCTCTAATACAGCGACGTGAATCATGTTGAGCATCTTGTATCTCTTGGCATTCTCCTCGGCATAGAACCGCGGTTGCTATATGGTCGGGTTCTCTCTCAACTCGGTAGGAGGTACATCGGACTCTACTGAGCTCTAGAGGTTAGCACCTTTTAAAAAGGTTTTCATTTTCACGACCCACATGGCATAATTTTGACTATTAAAGGTTGGTGGTGCTCCGGTTGTGACGCTTGTCATGTTGGAAGTGTTTAGGTCGTACAATACTTCCGGTTTAAAGGTTGTTAGGACTCTGATACCACTCGTTGGAAGGAACGGATGCTGAGATTAAGTGTTTTGGAGGTATAGAGAGAAAAGAGAGAACAAAATATACTCAAGTTGTAATTTTAACTCTCTATTGATACTCAAGAATTGAACTTATCCATTACAAGCACCCTCATGGGGTGTTTATACTAAGTTATTAGAAGCTTAAAAGGTTTAATAATTACTCATATTAAATATATAATTACTAACACTAAATGATAGTACTCCAAGAGACTGTAAATTAAATCATCAATTTTAAAGTCTTTTATTTCCTTGGAAACTGATGGTGTATTTGATATTTTGCTAGCTTACTCGGTATCTTTACACTACACTTGTCTTTATGTAGTGATCTCCACTGAATGTCTTGTATGACAATTTGCTTTAGACTATAGTACTTTGGATGGTGCCGTGTAACATTTGATGTCAATTGCAACACAGTTTACATGATAACAACTTTATAGTTGTGTGAAAATAACAGCTAACACTAAAAAAGAAAAAACTTTTATTTACTTGTGCCTGCCATCTTTTCAGTTCGGTGTCAGCTCTTGGCTTTGCACAGGACTCCATTCTCCCTTTTTAGGTTCATGGTTTGGGACCATCATGTGGACGTAGAGACAGCAACTGCTGAAAAAATGAAACCAAAGGTCCACAGCTAAATTATGCACGATGCCTTTGCTGCAGTTTCAGAAACTGAGAGAAAGCAAACAACTCATAGGGAAGAACACTGAATACTCGTACCAGATAGAGATGCGCTCCTGCCCATGGTCGGAACTGGATGTGCCTCAGTTCCTGGCTAAAGTCCTACAGGCTTATCATAAATCTCGGCCAACTGATGATCTAAGTTTCAAGTGAAAAGAATAACTATTACTAAATTTATATTTGCTATATGACTTGCAAACTAGCTAGACGAAATCAGTCTTCAGTTTAACAAAACAGGTGTTGGAGTTGGTGGCAATGTGACATCTTCTATACATTCGGTTTTGCAACTTCATTAAACACATCGCAATAAAGAATTACGAGGAACAGAAATCTGGTGCGTACGAGAGTGGTGCATTAAAGAACTGACAGCAGATTTGCCAAACTAAATAATATTGTCTCGAAGCCATTAAATCCTAATGAAATCCGGCATCAGACAATAAATTATTGGGGCTGGGGTTCTAAAGGCGAGGTCGCTTTGTTTCATCTGCTGTCAGGTTCCTGCATCGACTGTGGAGCTTGCAAGAATTATCCAAACCCTAGAAATTGTTCTTGGATTTTGCTGGTGTGAATCTAATTAGCCCTGTTCAGTCTGTGACTTCTCACTCACTTGAGAAAATTAATTCTTTTCTTATTATTAGTCAGTTAATTAATTAATTATAGAAATCAATTTTCCAGCAGAAATTGATGAGAATTCACACAGACAGCAAGCTTCCATATGCAAGTGGACAAAGTGTGCAGTATTTCTTTTTTTTTTTTTTTTTTTGGGGTGCTGTAAAAATAATTTTTCTTTCATAGAGATTCAACTTGCAACTTCGATATCAATGCGTAGCAGTAATTATCCATTAGTTACTCAAACAAGGATTAATGTATCGTCTAAACTAGTAATTTGAAGTTCATTAATTTGTTCACATTTTACTACAATAATTAGATTTGAAGGTGCAATATGATAGTACACTTATCTATTTTGAATGATAATTAAGTGCTAAATTCAAAATTCTTCCTCATTTTTTTTTTTTTGCAAAAAAATAGCTGATGATGATAGTCAATCGACTGTTCAGCTGGTCTCATCCTGTTTCGACGGCGGCAAAGGCGAAGCCGTAAAGTCTCGCATCAGCTTTCCTTCTGACATCGCAAGACTGAAAACCACAAACGCTTTGCGAATCTACAGATAAAGCCTTTTTTTCCGTTCACTTGTGTTTTTCACATTCTTTGTTTTTCTTTAACTCAGGGATAAGAACAAAAAGGATGGTGAAGTGTGGTCTTCAGAAAATCCACCATCTCTTCCCTGTTCGATTTTTCCCTTCATTCAAACACGAACAGCCGAACAGCAGCCGTAGCAGCAGCAGAAGAGGATGAGGAATAAGAGGAGATGGGCGAATGCAGACCTCCAGTCTTGTGGACCATCCTTCCCCACATAACGACACCCTTTGCCTGCTCCACACCACCTTTCCTCCGTAATCTCTCCCTTTCTCTCTCCTATTTATTTAAGTATTTATTTAGTGTGTTGGGCCTTTTCTTCTCTCTCTCTCTCTTTTTGTTATTGTCGTCTCCAAACTCTCAATTGATGAGAAGAGAAAGAAGAGAAGGGCCGGCAGGGAGTAGAAGAGGGAGATGAGAGCTTGTTTCATCAAAGAAGTGGAGGGACGGAAGGATCACTGATAAAGGAAAATCTTCCTTGATTTGTTTGTTTGTTTGTTTATGTATACTCCCCTTCTCTCTCTCTCCCTTGAAACTGTTTGATTAGTTTTCATGGAAATTTTGGGGGTTTCTTCTCTTCTCTTTTGTCATATAGAAAGAGTCAAAGGAAGGGAATTCTATTTGAACTCGTCGAGAGACTGAGGAAGAAGAAGAGCTAGCTAGCGCCGTCAATTAGGTAGAGAAAAAAAAAGTCCCCTTGTTTTTACAAAATGGCATCAGCTTCCTCGTCGTCACCCTTCCTGGGAATCAGAGATCAAGAGGAGGAGCTCCAAAATCAAATGAAGACACCAACAACACCACTTCAGTTTCATCAGCCGCCGCGATCTTCTTCTCCGACGTCGGCCACCGCCGTTCCTGCAGTGAAGAAGAGAAGGAACCGGCCCCGGGATCCAAGCAAGTATCTGAAATCACTATGCCTATATCCTTTTCTGTCAATTTGATTTTCATAGAATTTTCATCTCTCTTTTTTCCAGATCTATTCCTCTTTTGAGCAAATTCTAATTTGCATTTATTTCCAAGAGATTTTCCAATTTGAATTTGTTAGTTTCTCTTTTTTAAAGAGAATATTCTTATATCTCTGATCGTATATTTGATTTGAAGAACAAGAATTCTCTTCCTTGGACCTCCAAGAACAACAGACATTGATTCTCAATCCGAGTGCATACATGCACAATTAATTAATTATAATATTGCATATTATTTTTTTAAACTGGTAACCCTAATTATTTCAATCATGGCATTGACACCGAATGCACATGCGTGTGTGGGGCTTGTACCGTGCAGCAGATCCTGACGCGGAGGTGATCGCCCTGTCGCCGACGACGCTGCTGGCGACCAACCGCTTCGTCTGCGAGGTGTGCAACAAGGGGTTCCAGCGGGAGCAGAACCTGCAGCTCCACCGGCGCGGCCACAACCTGCCGTGGAAGCTCCGGCTGAAGAGCTCCAAGGAGCCGCCGCGGCGCCGGGTGTACCTCTGCCCCGAGCCCTCCTGCGTCCACCACGACCCCTCCCGCGCCCTCGGCGACCTCACCGGCATCAAGAAGCACTTCTGCCGCAAGCACGGCGAGAAGAAGTGGAAGTGCGACAAGTGCGCCAAGCGCTACGCCGTCCCCTCCGACCTCAAGGCCCACGCCAAGACCTGCGGCACCCGCGAGTACCGCTGCGACTGCGGCACCCTCTTCTCCAGGTTCGCAAACCCTCTTTTTTTTCCCTTGATTGTCAAGAAGTAATCATGGCTTAATCATTTCATGAGAAGATTTCTTAATTTGGGGGGCACATATGCAGTGGCCTTGGGGTTGGGGTGATGATTAGATACCATTAGGGTTCTTGCGCTGGCTTTCTAGGGTTGTTACCTGCTTGGATTCGCTAGAGTGAATGAGAGACAGAGAGAGAGAGGGAAGGGAGGGAAGGAAAAGAGACGACTCTGTTTCCACGTGAACCAGCGAGTCATGCATGTCAGGACTGAGGAGGAAGAAAGCTCATCATCTTTTTACGTTCATCGGAACCAACGCCCGCCCTATTCACGTGGAGCCAAGTGAGCATCTTTCTGCAGGTTTGTTCTCTAGTGGCCGGATGGATGCGTTTGCAGGAGCTTTCCATGCAGCTAGCTAGCCCTGGCAGCTCAGCCTTTGGTTGAAAACCTAGCTAGGGTTAAAACTCGGAACCATTTTCAGATTGTGGGAGTTTACATTAATGGAGCTTTGTATCAAAGCCATGCCGCTTGTTCAACAGATTGAGTATGGAGGAACAGCATTTAGAAACCTAGAAGGTGGCTTTCATGGTTTTGGCAAAAAATTCTGTGTGTGCTTGGGTCAGGCATGATGTCGACTCATTGATTGCGAGTGCACAGGTGGCTTGCTCTTGCAAAGGTTCTCCCCTTGGCATTTATTGCTCATACCTAGCTCGTCCATCGAGTAATTCGACGGCAAATTTGCTCCTTAATCTCATTTTTTTTGATCGATTCTTAGCTTCTCGATCAATTGGTGTTGATTCTTTGTTCATCAATTATATATCTCTGTTTCTTACTTACTTGATGCTGATGACAGGCGTGATAGCTTCATCACTCATCGGGCTTTCTGCGACGCGCTCGCGCAGGAGAGCACGAGATTGCCGACGGCGGGCGTCGGCGGTCAGCTCTACGGAAGCAACATGATGGCTATGAATCTATGTCAGGTGAACTCGCAATTGCTCTCGTCGCTTCAAGAGCAGAACAACGATGCGTCGTCGTCGGCTGCGGCGACCGGTGCACAATTTAGACAGCTTGTCAATCCTCTGGCCAACCCTCCGGCCCAGTTTCGGCCGCCGGCCGCCGCGAACTTCTACCTCGGTAATGGCTCCAACGTCGTCCAGGACTTCGACATGGAGGAGCATTCCTTGCTCCAGAGAAAACCTTTCCATGGCCTGATGCAACTCCCGGATCTCCACGGCAATGCTTCTTCCGGTAACTTGTTCGACCTCAGCTTCTTCTCCAATAGCGGCGCCGTCGAGGGCTGCAGTGCCGTTCCGGCCATGATGTTCTCTGGCAGTCTGGTTGCGGACCACGCCGGTGGAGCGATGGCTTCTTCTTCTCTCTACAACGCCGACTCGTCGACGTCGGCTCACCCGCGGATGTCCGCCACTTCACTGCTCCAGAAAGCAGCTCAAATGGGCTCCACCGAGACCGGCGCCGCCGCCGCCGCCGGTGGATCCTTGCCACTGGCAGGATTCGGCGTCGCTGGCAACCCCAGGCCGCCGCCACACTTCGGTGGCAGCTTCAACGCCGGCGACACCTTTCACACCGACATGGACAACGCAACCAGCCTCCAAAACATAATGAACGCGCTCGCAAACGGAAGCGCCGGCGCCGGCCTATTCGGCGGCAGCGCACCGTTCTTGGAAAGCGGGCCACGGCATGAGGCTGCAGTGATGGAATTAAGCAGCTTCGGCGGCGGACTGGACGCTCCCGACGACGCCGAGTTCAACCTCGCCGCCGGCGGCCTCGCAGGCCCCGATCATCTGACTAGGGACTTCCTCGGAGTAGGCCGCACGGTGAGGACCGCCGGCGCCGGCGCGATGTCTCGACGGGAACTGAATCACGGCACGGACATGTGTGCGTTTGATCCCAAATGAGCAAAGGAAGAGGGAAACAAGACAAATTGAAAAGAAAATTAAAAAAAAGAAGAAGAAGCATACACAGTTCAATCTTCTGTGATGAATCCAACAACTGCGTTTGATGTTCAATTCGTAGGATACAAAACCCTAAATATTACTTGATTGACTCATAACTTTCTTTGACATTCTTCCAGTTCTTTAGAGGTGTTGTTGGCGTTGCATGTGATGCGAAGAGCAATGCATGAACATATATGTAGCTGATGATGATCGAGGGAAGGAGACAAAAAGTTTAAAAAGCCAAGATTCTTTTAACATCTTTGCTTGAAAAATGTCAGACCATGCTTTGTTAGGAAGAAACCTTTGTCCTGGAACAGAACTAGAATTAATACCCGTCCTATCTCAGTATCTCTTATCAATATCGTAGGTAACTTGATTTTTTTTTTAATGATTTTGAGTCGTATAAGATTAATTGCTTATCAATTATTTTTATAAAAAAACTAGTTGGCTTTGAAAGAAGAAGCGAGTTAGATTTAGATGGATGAATATGGTTTAATTCATACATCTTCTAATAAATTTTAAAATATAATATATCTTTTAAGTATTCAGTAAACTTGGGCATGAGTTGGAATATATGATGATATGCTGCCATGATACAAAGTCTTTTTCAGATGTTGCAAATTTAAATGGCAGATCAAACTTTGCCCATAAAATAAATGAAAAAAGTTGGTCAGTATATGTATATTTATTTTAAAAAAAATGAAAAAGAAGGTATATACCCTGTGTCAATACATGGACTCAGACAAGCAAAAGTATATTAAAAATTATAAAGTTCAAAAGTTAGGTACAGAATATGATTTGGAGGACTAAAATAGTATATTAATATTTAATATTTAACGATCAAATTTAAATTAAAATAAATTTATTAATAATTTAAAAATAGTTATATAAATTTATTATAAATTCACTGACTGTGTTATATGCTCTACAGTAGAGTATGATCTAGTCGTGTGCTTTATGACTCTGGTACCTGGGCAACGACCTCATTATTTTTATTGTTTTGAGTTGTCTCTGAATTTTATTACTATTTTAATTTCTACTATCCAAATTTTCTACCAAATATCCCAAACCTCAATCATTACTTTGTCTCTTGTTTTTTCCACTTGTATAATAATTACTTATATATTTTTTGACAAAACAAGTTTCATATTGGTTTAATCTCGCCTTTGTATCCTTGCTCACAGGTATATTTCTTCCATACTAATATCAAGAAAATTAGTATATAGGGATATTATACATATTGGTGTATAACTAAAAGCACATCAGGAGTGAAGTATAGACCATTAAGATGTGATAGGATTTGCTATAATCATTAGGAGTACCATTGCAGGAAAAAATCTTTAATATTTTAAAATAATAATAAAAAGTCTATATGAATATGAATTAATCATAACATCGATGATTTAACAATATATAATGAAAATACTTATTTATCATCAGTAATTTTGAGCATAATTTAGTCAATCTTGTACCGTGTATGTTCTGATATGATGATATCTATAAAATAATATTATAACATAAAATTTGAATATTATTTGATTCAAGGAAGAATCAACATACATGTATAAGTGGAGGTCAAAGTCCTTAGGGTCAATCAAGACGGTTGGCTAATGAGTCCATTTTTAAATGGGTCGGTCGATCGGACTTCCCCGACCCCACATAGGCTACACTCCCTTCAGCACTTGTACTTTGCTCTTTCAATTCAGAGAGACTAGCCTGTCAGATTCCACAAACCCCAGGGGCTTAGCTCCCCTTCACATATACTTTGCTCTGTCATATCAGAGAGACCAGCCAGTCGGATTCCACCCACCCCAGGGGCTTATATATTAACAGGCTTATTAATTAGATTAGCTCGCCCTGGCACTTGGGACTCCACTCCTCTACCTCTTACTTTATCCTCATGAAACCCCCACTACCCCACTCCTGTCAATGGGTTAGGCTCGGAAAGCCCAATAGGCTTTCTATGCTGCACGTGGAGTGTTAGAGGCACATGGGGTGATATCATTATGTATACGAAATATGGGCTATGGGACAGGTTAATACAGAAAATATATGACAATTAGATGTTTCAATACATGGACATGATGCTTAATTAATGAAGAAAGATATGTATCTCAAGGTATTATAAAAGAAACGGGTAGGAGCGGGCATAGGTATGCTTCTCAAGCACACATTCCATTCTCTACAGTTCATCTTCCATCTCCAAGCCAATAACTTGAGCGTTGGAGTGGCTGCGCTAAGGCACCCCTGGCCTGCCTACTAACACTCCTTTGTTTTTTTTCTATGATCCTACATGTGTTTGTTCCGAGCTCTTCATCTAGTCAATTTAACAAGCAACTCACAAGTGGTCCAGTCGTCACCGATAGTATCATTATTCAAATCAGTATAATAATATCTTATATGATTGAACTAATGAGATTTAAGTGTAAATTAGATTTGCTAATGTATCTTATAATCATATGAATTAAGATGAAGTATAAATCATATGAATTAAGATGAATTATACCTAGAGACTTCACTTTTAATCATGTTAAAAAGTAAGAATATCGAGTTCTCCTGTCTAAGAACTACGGAGATGACACGCTGGGCATCGTGGATAAAGGATTGACCATCAGAAGATCTTTCTCTCCAAAAGAAGCTTCTCCTCTGATCCTGCACACACGGAGATGATCCAACAAAACGTTAGTGCCTTGAAACTAGAGGAGAGTCCCTGGCTAAAGCCCTCTGACACTCAAGTCAATCATGGTCCGAGCGAATCAAGAACAATAAGAACACTCACGCAAGAGTATAGTTGCAAATGTTGGAACTCCAAGGTTGTTTTGATGTGATCAAATAAGTTAAGTTAGGTCATGTTTGGTTTAACCTTTGTATCTAAGTGTACAGGAGCTTAGGAGCACAGGAAGTCAAGTGGGAGACGCGGCTAGCGAGAAGGACGGCACGGGAGAGAGCCGATAGGCTCAGTGCATCCGAGGAACGAGGTGCCACGGAAGAGTACACCGGTCGACTAGAAGAACGTACGCTACGTTCGAGGGATGAGAAACCGAGGAGGAATGCTGCTCGAGAGGAAGGTTGGAAGTTGAATTCGGGTGAGCCTTATTCTGGATGGTCAAGATCACCCAAGCTAGCAGAGCCAGAGCGGAAGACCCGGACCGAGATGAGCTGAACCGGAGCAGAGGAACCGGACCATAAAAAGTTAACCTTGTTGACTTTTGTGGTCCGGGCGCCCGGAGCCTATAGAGTCCTGGCGCCCGGAACCCAAATGTTATCACAGGTGACGTGGACGTTGACCGACGCGTTGGGGATAGAATTCTATCCCCCTCCAGGCGCTTAAAGCCCTTCCAAGCGACGGAACAGTGTTATAAATATAGCGCTGATTTCAACAGTTAGTACAACAACTTGTAATCTATTTTTATCAGTTCTACTTATTCTTCTTCTGTGTTGTTAACATTATAAGATGCTACTTCGCCCGAATGAGATCTTCAGAAAAAGTGCGCTTCATTCTGTAGGACCGATGCGGCCGGCTAGGAGGGGTTTGTTGGATAGTCATGTAAAATAAAAGAACAAACAACCCTTCTTGAACTCTTTAAG
>JBBMJZ010000036.1:18222329-18234990 GCA_037833815.1 Zingiber zerumbet | reverse complement strand
TCATTTGTATTCTTGTTTTTTTCTTCTTATGTATGTTGTATTTTATTGTGTGAGTTTGTACGAGACTTTTCTGCATCCGGCTGTGACCGAGAATGAGTGTTTTTATTAGTGAAGAGCATGTCATGTGTAGATCCTTGGATTAGTCACCTATTCTCGATATGGATACCAAGTAAATCCTATTGTTAGCGTTGTGAGTGTGTTTCTTGTTTTTTATTCCATTGCACGTCATCGAGAAAGCACATCAACGAGTGTGCGACGAGCTCCCCCCCTCCTCCTCTAGCACCGAACGACCCTAACACTTTCTACATGTTGCGGTACCGATAATGGAGGGGCACATGGGATGATCATAATAGACTTGCCATGGATCAAGTCTGATTTCGAGCCCATAACTTGGTCAATGGGCCTGAACTGTAACCGGTCTAATAAGAGTTAAGGTTCATGGGTCCATTAACTCATTGAATTGACTATTTGATGGTCATATATGACCCTACTTAACTGATTCAAATGAGTATATTATAATTAATTAGACACTTTTAATATTTTTGATATATTAGTTAATTATTTAATAACTAATTAATAGTTTTTTTAGTTGTATTATTATTATTTTTTAATAATGGAAAGAATAATAAGAGATGTGTTTATTCATTTAATTCAGACTTACGGTTTCATGTTAATTAATTAATATTTTTTTAATATGATTATTCTTAATAATTATGATTCATGTAAATGATTTTATAAATCTATAATTATTTTTTTAATATAATAATTTTGAAATCATGAAGTTCCGAATTGTAATGTTTTGCATCTATCAAAAATTGTTGATCTGGCGATTCTAAATCGACGAAATGTCGATTCTGGTCGGCTCCAGAGCTTAATCAACTTTGCGTCCAGCCCAACGCGAATCTTGAGAGAAGGGGTGGCAATCTTGTAAATTCCATGAATCATCTGTGCAGGTTCCCAGATTATTCCTCTCGTTGTCGCCGTCTAGAAAAGACAAGAACCGACGCGAAGGAAGGGATCTCTCTGGGGAGTTATCGCCGTCGCCGGGGGCCATTTCTGCTGCGCCGAGATGAGTTTCATGTCCTTCGCCGGGAGAGTCCTCTTCTCCGCCGTCTTTCTCCTCTCCGCATACCTCGAGTAATTGGCTCTTACGTCTTGCTTATTTAATTATTTATTTTTTTGTTTCCCCTCTCCTCCTTCACCTGCTGTTTCTGTTGGATCTCGGCTTCTACTTCATCGGATAATTTATTTCTGAAGTGGTTCTTTGGTTTGCGAGCTCAGATTTGGTGGGTTCTGTTGGTTGGGTAGAGTCGGGTTTAGTTGTTTTCGTGTTTCGATGCTCCGTTTGTTGTCTCCTGACGGCTCCGGTCTTCGATCGTCGGTGGCTCTGGAATCTATGTTTTTGTTTCTCGTTGACTGTTCGATCTCCCTTGTGTTTCGATTTCCTGCTATTTCTGCTTATTGAATTTTATTCGGCACCTAAAAATTGGTGACCTTTTGATGATCCTCTGGTTTTTAAGATGCTGATCTGTTTGGCGATAGTCTTTGATTGGATTGGATTCTCAATTTTGTTGCTCCTACACTGATAAGGTGTTGACATTTTTGCTCAAAAACCGTGATCTAGTATATATTTAATTCTAGTATTATTTAATTACGAAATATGGCCTGGTAATGGCTCTAGAATGTACTGGGATTGAAGCATCATTAGGTTACTCTACACTTGTCTGAAATACTTAAAATAATTCTGTTAAGATAATAGCAATTTGTTCTATTTGTGCTAAACTCGTGTTCCTAGCATTTTTTTTTTAAAAAACTAGTATGTTAATATTGAAACTTTAGAGAAGGATAAAAAGTTTGCTTTGGTTGAAATAAACTTTAAAAGAAAAGATAGGAAATAAACAATGGTTGGTTGCACATCTTTAGTCTTGCAATAAACTATGGAGGAGTATTTCCTTGCTAGACATAAGCTACAGAGATATGCACTTGATGAATCTAAACTGCCACATCTTTTTGGAGGTCATCACTTGACTCCTGAGAAAAGTTGATTTCATGAATTCACAGTACCGTTGTTAAGTCATGTGGCTTTTGCACACTGCAATGAATGTTGAACCCAACATGGGAATGTTGCATCCCTATACTTTTCCATGAATTCTGTAAGATTCCATTAACCGAATGCCTAATTACTTCCAAATTATGTTAAAATATCATAGATAATTATAGTTATTCATGCCATGAAGAGTTCTAGATAGTGCAATCAATTCAATTGGTTATTTTCCTTGTTTAGTGTCCCCTAAATTAAAGATACTGACAATAGTGCCCATGACTGAACTGCTATGGTGTTTCTATGCCCTATAAGCATGGTGCTCTCTTAAGCTATGCAGTTGAGACATCCAGGTGATTGCCTTTTATTTTTCTTATGCCGACTGGCCTACTCGTTGCTGTGTGCAGAAATTTGTGCATCAATTTTCTAATTGTCTTTTAGTTGTTGGAACTAATTGACCTATGGTATACCTTGAATGTTTGTGTGCTTATTGCATTTGATGTGGTCAAAGACACTAAATTTCAGTGAGTTATCAGATGTGAAAGTTTCCTGACGTGTCCTTAAAGAAAGTTGATGGTAGCATATTCATTGCCACCATCTTTATTGTCTATAGTGAAGAAAAAAAACTCCTCCCACCCTCTTGTCATTTAGTGGTCGGCTATAAGCTGACCCCGTGATTTATCTTCTTTCATATAATTTGGGGACGAGCTATGAAGGACATCTGGGGTTAGCGTAATCAATTTTTGCTACAATATAATAAATTCTGCTAAGTTGGGAAGAAAAATATTGTCTGGTCACAAATTTTTCATGAATTCATCTTTTGACCGACTTAGAAGGAAAGTTTTCATGGCTACATTTGGAATCCTGGTAAGTTTCTACTAGGGCAACTATTTTATCTGACCATAATCCATGGGTTATCTAAGTGAAAAGGTTGGCCAATTAAGAGCTCTCATTGCTTAGGTTTGAAAATAGATGGTTGGTTCATTCTGGATATGGTAAGAAGGGTGTGAAACTTTGCGCCATATGCCATGAGGGGTATAAATCGAGCAAATTCTTGGGGAAAGAAAATAAATATCCTTTGAAGCTCATTGATGAATGGGAGGTTTGATCATTGAAGAAATCAGCGGACAAATTAATATAATAGAAGATATATATTAATTTTCTGGTTAACTATTTTCTCAATAAAAATTTTTTCCAGCTTTTTTGTTGAGTTAATAAGCACACAGGTGTTTGTTGTTATTATTGGAATTTCATGTTTGCTAATTTGCCATTAAGATTGTGGCCTTTATTTTCACTTTCTGGATCAAAGCTTGTAAATATGTAGTTACAATCTAGCTGATATGTACAGTCTCTTTGCCAGATTTAGTGAATTCGGAGCTGATGGTGGACCGGCAGCAAAGGCCCTAAGGCCAAAATACAACCGTTTTGTGAAACATGTCTCTTCACATCTTGGCATTGTGGTGCCACACATTGAAGTGACTCTCTTTCTCTCTCTCTCTCTTTCTCTCTCTCTCCTCCTACTACTGCTACTAATTTTCTACAATATTGTTCAGATGAAACATATCCTTGCAAGTACCATATTCCTGAAAGGTTTTGGTGGTATCTTGTTCATCTTGAGCAGCTCTTTAGGAGCATATCTTCTGGTATGTATATTTACTTTATCAATATCAATATGTGCCTATCCTTCTGCGAGAGTGTACCTGGTGTTTGAAGTTCTATTGGTTTCATAAACTCTAACTAGTCATGAAATCTTATTCTATCTTAAAAAAATTGTACAACTAAAATTTTTGCAAAAATGACCCACTGCATTAGAGGCATGTTGGCTATGTTTTGCTAGTTATTGCGGATCTTACACTAACTTGTGTTTTCATGGACATGACCAACTTCTGCAGCTTCTGTACCTTGCCTTCATTACACCCGTGGTCTATGACTTCTACAATTACGATATAGAAAAGCCAGAATTTGTTCAGCTTTTTAACCGATTCGCTCAGGTTTGCCTCAATCCTATCAATCAGAATAATATAAGACTACAAAAAAATAAAGTAACTGATAACCATTTTCTTGTAACAGAACGTAGCATTGTTCGGTGCACTGCTGTTTTTCCTCAGCATGAAGAACACTATTGCAAGACGACAATCCAAGAGGCTGGCTCCCAAGTCGAAAACCAATTAGTTTGAAGCGCTTGCATGTGGGCGTCCTACAGATATATTTCTTATAGCTCGGTTTGAAAACTCATTCTTATTTGGAACACACGAATTTTGTTCAGTGTATCAATAATTTTCGGTATGCTTTGCTATTGGAAGTTACAATGTGTTATTTACTGGGGTTGGGATGTATTTTACAAATTTTAGTTTTTGAATTTTTGTTTTTAGGAAATACTTAATAAATTTATACTATATTGGGATGGTGCATACGATGATATCAGTTAGGATGTCACGATATTATGCTCTTTTCAATTACGATGATGCATTTGAAATTTAATAATGCCAAAAACGTTTATTACATATCCCCATTTTTGTGTTTCTCCTCTTCTTCTTGGAGGTCGAAAACAATTCTGTAATCTTCTGAATTCCGATTTTGAAGGTTTCCAACTGCGCAATTCAACTTTTCGTTTCGGTCTATGGCGAAATTCTTTCGTCAATTACGGTGAGGAACCGATCGTCGATTCAATCCCAGTCTTCGTCGCGGATCGTGTCGTCGTCGTCGTCCATCGGCGGCCTGACCACTAGCGCCACCGTCCCAAGCGCCGCCTCCACTCCCAGAGCCAGCAGTTCCGCCCCTCTCTCCACGCGCAGTCCCTTCCCTTCTCCGCCAACCACGTAGTACGCTCCCTTCGTCACCTCTCGCTTCCCACGGTCCGCGACCACTATCACCGTCTCCTCCCACCCTCCGGTCGCTCGCCACGGTAGCAGCCTCCCGTCCACGAACTCCAGCGCCACCCCTTCCCCTCCTGCCGCCGCCGCCGCCACCGGCGACCACCCGGGCAGCACCACCCACCTCCCCCACCCCTGTTCCGCCACCACTACTCCGAGCTCCCCCTCCGCCTTGCACCTCCGCGGCGCGGCCGCCATCCCCTCCTCCCCCTCCGCCGCCCGGCAGACTGGAAGCAGCGTCACTGTCGACGCCTCCGCCACCTCCCCGTACCTCAGCCGTATGATCGGCACCGTCACCGTCAGCCCTTCCGCCTCCTCGCTCCCGCCGCCCTCCTCCGAACGCCCGGTCGCCCGCTCCATCTCCTCCTCCACCCGCTTCCTCGCCGCCTCCGTCTCCACCGCTTCGATCGCCCGATTGAGCACAGCCACCCGCTCGTTAGGGTTGATGGTCTCCCGGCTGAGGCGAAAGTAGGTGTACGCCAGGCAGTCGCCCGGGGAGAAGGCGGAGAAGAAGTTCCAGCCTTCATCGCCCCTCCTGCGCGGGAAGTCCTTCATCGCCCGCGCCAGGTCCAGAGCGGCTTTGGGGTCGAGGCGGTGCTCGATCAGGTAGATCGCGGCGGCAGCGCGCTGCGTGGCGTTCAGGAAGCGGAGCTCGTAAAGGAGATCCGCCCCGCCGCCGGAGTCGAAGTAGGAGAGCAACTCGGGGTCAAAGGAGGTCGAGACGAGGGAGTCGCGGACCTGGGCGGCGACCACCAGGAGATTCTGCTCGATGCTGGAGATGCCCGTGATCTCCTCAATCGAGGGAGGGGTGAAGCCGTCGTTCCCGAGGGTGGGGAGAAGAGGGGCGTACTCGTGCCACAAGCCGAGGCGGTCTCGGAGGATCTCGAGGCGCTCGGCGGGGCCGAGCGAGCGGTACTTGGCCGGAAGAGGGGAAGGCGGGGGGCGGAAGGGCTGGTACACCTGCTCCCCCGACGGTGGAGTCTGTCGCGGCGGGGTGGGCAGCTTCGAGACGTAGACGCGGCGGCGGGAGTCCCGCTGAGGAAGGCCGAGGCGGCGGAGGAGCGCTGTAGAGCAGGAGGACGATTGTAAGAGGGGCGCGTACCTGAGCTTGGGAGCGGCCACGACGTAGAGCATTGCCATGGGCAGGCGTCGGAGACAACGAAGAGGCGGAGGCAGCGACTAAGCGAGTGGTGGTGGTGAAGGAGGATGTCTTATCTGCCACTTTTTCATGCACGGGTCTAATGGGCTTTACAAGATGAGCACTAGGCCAATTGGACCTTACCCAAAAACTATAATTAACTACTGCCACTTAATTAAGCCCACTTAAAAATTAATTGCTTAGGAGGGTAAACCAGACGAACCAAATCAAGTTTAACTGTGTTCAAACCTTTTTTTTTTTTTGTTTATTAAAAATCTTATTAAATTTGAACGGAACTTATGAACATTGTTCTCTAACTTTTAATCAAGCTTAATTAATTGTTATTTTATAATTTATGTTAAATTTTATCTATTCATAAATTTTATATTATTATTTTTATTTTAAATATAGTATGAATATTAGATCGGAGAGAAGGCACCAAAAAAAATTATAAAATTATTCATAATCATTTTATATATATACTATTATTGACAATTAAATTTTATATAAAATAATAAATAAATTTATGAATATAATATATATTCGGTTACAATTGAAATAATATAAATACATTTTATCGAGCCAGGTAGGCTAAGGGGCAAAAGGAGGAAACCGTCCAAGGAGGGGCTCATGTCTGATTAGCTAGTTGGTGAGATAATAGTTTACCAAGGTGATGATCAGTAGTGGGTCCAAAAGGATGATCGGTCACACTGAGACTGAGATATGACCAAAATTCTAACAGAAGGAAGCGGTGGGGAATTTTTCCCAATTGGCAAAAGTCTGACGAAACAATGTCACGTGGAGATAGAAGGCCCATGGGTCGTGAACGAATACAAAGTTTGTTTTGTAAATATTTATGACTTGGTCCGAGATCAAAGAAGAGGGAACCACTAAGGATGAAGTTGGTGACGGGTCGGAGGTCTTCACTGCGGATCTCACCGAGCTAGAAATACAAAATCTTCGAGGAATCTCTACGGCAGCCAAAGAGAATTATAATGAAGGCTAAGGTGAACTTTGTCTCAACCACTTCGACACTTAAGTTAGGCCCCTAGTGATCGGAGAGTAAGGAAACGAAGAATATGCCCAAAAATAGATAATTGCGTATACATAATCAATCCTGTGGGAGTGACCTCTTCTTTATACTATCTTGGAGCTAATAGAGACACAATGCTCACATTTTCCTATCCACGTTTCCATCACCCACATTTGGGATTTTGGGTTAAGGGGTGTTACGTCATCCGCATTCCCTTATCTGTATCCCCACGTTTGGGATGCAAGGATTCCACATCACCCCACGCCCTTCACTACTTGTTGCATAACATTTTCAACATGGTCCCGCTTGCATGATAAGAGAAACATTTAATCAATAATTTCATAAGTGAAAGATCATCATAATTCTTACTGGAGGTGTTGGGGATATAATTAAAGTTTTATATTGAAAATATATGGAATAGAATAAGGTCTTATAAGGGCTTAAGTTCAAAGTGATAATATCATATCATTATAGAGATTTGTGAAATTCTTTAGTCTCAAGACTCTCAACAAATAGTATCAAAGTTATGATCCAGACCAGATTTCATGTGGAGTGACCTTGAACGAAGTTATGGGGAGATTTGAAGTAGGTTAGGGTGATCGAATGCTAGCGAGAAAACTCGTATAGGTCGGGATGATCAAATGTTTGCGGGAAGATCTAAAATAGATCAAGAGTGACTGAATGTTTATGAGAAGACCAAGAGCAAGTCAAGAATCACTGAATGTGGATATTTGTGGGGAGGCCCGGAGTGGATCAATAATGACTAGATACAAATGCTTACGGGGAGGTTTGGAGCAAATCAAGAGTAATCGGATGCTTGCAAGAAGGCTCGGGACAAGTCAAGATGACCGGATGTTCATGGGGAGGCCCGAAATAAGTTAAAAGTGACTGGATGCTCATAGGAAGGCTCGAAACATGAGAGTAATGGTAGTCCGTCGTTTGAGGAGAGGATTGTTGGAGATACAATCAAAGTCTCACATTGGAAAGATTTAGAAAATATCATGGATTTAAAAGTATGTAAGATATCTCAATTGCTATTAGGTCTTTTAGATAGAGTTCAAAAATAAAGTCATGAGAGATCGTGGATTTAAAAGCATGTAAGATATCTTCATTAATATGAAGTCTTTTGGATAGAATTCAAAAACAAAATCATGAGGGCTTAGACCCAAAATTGACTATCATATCATTATGAAGATACGAGAAGCGGAGGCTGTAGGGTGACATGGCACCCTTGCAGCCCAAACATGGGGATATGGATAGAGGAACGCGGATGATGTAACACCCCTCAACCCGAATGTGGGTGATGGGGGGACGTGGATAGGAAAACGTGGACGTTGTGTCTCTCTTCTCTAGGGTAATATAAAGAAGAGTCCACTCCTGTAGGCTTAGTTATACGTATACAATTCTCTACTTTTGGGCATATATCTTCTTTTCCATACTTTTTGATCATCGGAAGCCTAACTTGAACATTGGAGTATCCTCCATTCTAATTCTCTTTAACTGCTGCAAACATTCCTCAAAACTTGTGTATTTTCAGCCAATGAGATTTACAATGAAGACCTCCAGTCCATCACCAGCTTCATCCTTGATAGTTCCCTCCTCATTTCAGGCCGGATCAATTTAATTCATATAATTACTTGGTCAACCAGTGCTTACTACTCGGCGAGACCTTTCTCAATTAAAAATTTAACTCCTCAACTATTGCTTGATCAGCACTAACAACAAGCTACACACACATATTTTGATCAAGAACAAGACATTAGAATGTCCAAAACAACATAATGTTAATAATTAACCTTGCCTGCAGAGTGGTTGGGGAGTTGACTGACTGCTCCCTACTTGTGTCCAATTCACATGACCATGCTCAATGAGCCTGACCTCACATATCCTTTTAGCCATCTGAACAGCTACCTAATCTCCAATTTTTATCAGCATCAATGACCTTTTATGCCAACTGAACTAGTATGAACTGGCATTGCTGAAGTCCATGAAAACTTCTGAGAAGGCAAACTTCACAAGTTGTTGCGATATGTGCATATAATTCAGCTGAAATTTTGCTCAAAAAGTTTATATATATATAAAGGTTAAAAGGTTCCTTCTTCTTTTCCTTCTCCTCAGCCGGCCGAATAGAATACTCGCTAAAAATAATGAAATGGCATCGAGCCGTGTGATTAAATTAGATGTTTCTTAATACTCTTGATCGACAAAAGCAAGGCCCTCCGCTTGTCCCTTCCTCCCCCTTCCTCACTTAGCTTCTCTTCGTCCATTAGAGCTTTAGCTAGCCATGGAGGAGGAGCACGGTACGGGCCCCGCCAAGGCCTCAAGCGACGACGACTACGACGCCGCCGGCACCCGGCCGCATCCCTACTACGGCTGCACCTTCTGCAGGAGGGGCTTCTCCAATGCGCAGGCCCTCGGCGGCCACATGAACATCCACCGCAAGGACCGAGTAAAGGCACAGCCACCGCCGCCGCCGATGGCCTCGTCTTCTGTATGCTATAGTGGCAGTGGTGCTGCTGGTTACACTGTGCAATCGTTGCAGGCACCGTCGGCGGAGAGGACGACGGCTCAATGCCTCTTGGGCGAGGATCTCGGGTTGGGACTGAGCAGTAGTAGTACTGGCCGTTATCGCCGCCACCGCGATGCTACTGGCTCGGTGGCGCCGGGTGGTGGGGCGAGGAGGCAGGAGGTCGACGAAGACGGTGAGGTGGATTTGGAGCTGAGGCTCGGCCACCAACTACACTATAATAGACATGCAGTGTAGGTCTCAATATATAGATATATATAAAGACTCTGAAAGTCTGATCGCTTATGAACAGAAACGAAATTTTGCATTGGTTTTTTTACAAACAGATCATGAACTCTTGAACAATGCACTGTTATAATGTGTCTCCGCGAGCTAGCTCTTAAGCTTGCAGATGTCGCTCGGATTGTTGTCATAGCAATAAAAGAATCTACTTATCTACATATGTAAAAGCTTCTTGAAAGTTAAGCTTGAAAATAATCATGAAAAGCATACAACTTAGCTAGCTGCTACTAAACTTGACCACTCAAGAATCAGTTTTGATCAAGTCAGCAAGCTCATGATCAATTCGAGTCAGCTTTTCCGGGTTTAACTCAAGTCAATATAATCCTGCACACAGGTGAGCTGATCAAGCCCGATCAACCAGATTGTTCCTGAGTTCTGACGCAACATGACAGTTCTAATAGCGCCAATTACATAAGATTGCATCCATCCGATGTTACCATGAATAAGTGGAAGATGAATGGGTAAAATAAATAGTTATAAGGGCAAGAAAAGAAAATAGAAAATAAATATCTTCCTTTGCATGTTTATTTATATTGATTGAGGAACATAAGTATATATAATATAATTTTTGTAATTGAAAAAAATACGTACATCACTTTTTAGATATATGATGTAATTTTATGAGTTAAAAAAGATACATGCATTATATATATAATGTAATTTTATGAATAGAAAGAGATACATGTGTCATTTTTTTTCTATCCGTTGTTTTTTATCCGATTTTGAGGTTATCAATTTTGACTCTAATATGCCTTAATTATTTACTTGAAGGAGTTGACGATGGATATATGAAATAAATCTAGGGACAGGATAATGAAAAAGAAAAGAAATTTCTTCCTCTGCATATTACCTTGATTGAGAAATGTGGTACGTGCGGTGTAATTTTTATAACTGAAAAAGAGTACATGCATCATTTTTTGAATATATGATGTAATTTTGTGAGTTAAAAAGGTTATATGCGCCATTTTTATATATATAATGTAATTTTGTGAATGAAAAGGCGTACTTGCGTCAATTTTTTTCCATCAATTGTTTTTCGTTCGATTTCGAGCTGTTCTATTTTGGCTCTAAAATCATCCGTTGATATATTGTATTTCTCTACTTTCTTTAAATTTTAATAAAATAAATGATGAAAAATTTTTCACTGTGGAAATTTTTCTTTAATTTTACTTTCCGCTCTCCCAAATAAATATAGCATAAAATCATCCGCCGATTGATTGTACTTCTTTTCTCTTTTAAATTTTAATGGAGTACCTTTTTTTTTTCCTATGAAAACTTTTTATTAATTTTACTTTTCACTCTCTCAATTAAATATAGTATAAGAGACACGTTATGACAGTGAGTATTCCTTTTTTTTCACTTCATTATATCTCCTATTTTCAATTTGAATCTGACTTAGAATGTCGTCGGAGGGGTTCCATCAAGATTCATCTTGACCTCCCTTCGATTTTTTTTTCAATCCTTTATGTCGCCAAAGGCCTACTGGAATCCTTATGTGACTCGACTCGACTCGACGACTACTGACTTGGTAACCACTAGGGGTGAGCAGTCAACCTGCCAAACCGACCAACCCGTTTATACCGACCCGAACCGAACCGAAAAAAGATAATTCGCTGGATATAAGGCCGGATGTAGGGTCCTACTATTGCATTATCTGATCTAGTAGAGTCGGATAGTTTTTTATACCAATAACCGAACCAAACCGATCTATGATCACCCCTACTTATAGCAACTACTGTTGATAAGCTGCTACACGTTGTAGCAGCTACTGTCGATAAGCTGCTACATGTTGTCATGGGCAGAGCTTATGTAGGCCCAGTGTGGGCGATTGCCTACACTAGACCAGACAAAATGTTGCCCACATTGCCAGACAAAATTAAAAAGATTGTCTCCCATGTGCATATCAGGCAACAACTAAAATTTCTTAAATGTAATTCTTAATTGTATGACCCAATAGTTCAACTAATACAAGAGTGAATGGATGACGAGTAGTGGAGTAATTTTATCAAAGAACGTCGTGTGGGTTCCCATTTTCTGACCGCACCAATCGCGATAATTCCATGACACGCCATTACATATCGGCAACAAATAAGATATCGTCTTAGCAATTTTCCAAATAAAAGAAAAAGAAACCAACGACCTCAACACAATTTTCTCCATGACACAACCATTGCACATCTGCGTCTTGCACACTTTTTACTCTAAACACCAAAATTGTTCATCTCCTTGACTCTTCACAACCAGCAACCCCTTCATCTCCTTATCTCTCTGCAGGCTGCAGCAAGCAACACCCTCTATCTCCTTTCTTCTCCACAACAAGCAACGCCCTCTACGCATCAAGCAAGACATTCTGTTGAAAGGTAATCCTAATTTTTTTCCTATTCAACAAAAAAAATGCAATGTATCGACGCAACCACTCGTGCTACTCAAGGAAGCAGCAACGTGGTAGCCTCCTTAGTGTCCACTGGCCCACCAAACAAGGACACAGTTGCTCGTAAACCAATCGTTGCCCCACAAGGGAGCGACACGACCACCTCATGAGTAGTCTCCTTGCACAACCACGTCACTTCTTAGTAGGGCAGAGGTTGCATCGCTACCTAGCGTGGCAGCGAACGCTCGCGAGACGCGAGGTTGCCATGTCGCTGCATCGCTAGGCTAGCTCATCAAATTTGGCCTACACTCAATTAACATCCTAACTCCGCCCCTGCATGTTGTAGTAGCTATTTCTGATAGCTGCTACAATATGTAATGAGTAATGTCTATTATT
>JBBMJZ010000036.1:18193825-18219921 GCA_037833815.1 Zingiber zerumbet | reverse complement strand
ATCCGCTACCTTAGCGGCCCCCATAGTGCCGGCCCCACGGATATGGAGGGAGGTTCATGCAGGTACACAGGCCATAGACGCATGGCGGGATAAACCCCAGGTCGTCAGTTCCTGAGAATCGACCCCTGACCATTATGCCAGAGATACCATGCACCCACCGTCTGTGCTACGTCCTGGGGGCATGACCTCACCCCTTAGAGGAATTACATATAGGGGACTGATCAGTAAAACCATGGAAAATAAGATGATTAACAGTGATATGTTTTTCGATTAAGTTATGTTTCTGTCATGTTTCATGAATTATGTTTTATCATGAATTTTGAATGTATTGCTATGTTTTGTATTCTGTCGTGTTATGTTCGATCGATCTCACTTACTGAGTATTTTCCCAAGTACTCACCCCCCTTACTCTCATCCCCAGATCAAGACGAGGAACAAGTCGAGAATGAGGAGCAAGAGATGTTTTGAGGCTGGTAATGAAGCCATGTCCAAGTGATTTATCCTTTTAGTTCATGTTATTTTTATTTGTACGCTTTCACTTTTAGATTGTAAAGACAATATTTTTGTTATATTATTAATGGTTTGGTATGCACTTTACGAGGTCTGCTCTTTTGAGTATTTATGTTCTCGAGCAACGCTGGTGTCACGCGCCTAGGTCACGGGGTGCGACATCCCTTGCATAACAAAATTCAGACACTAATAAAATATTTTGTACTAGTTGAAAATTGATAAGGAGAAAATAACTCTATTATTTATGTAGACAATTTACTCGCCCCTAATATTTTCATCAATCTATCCTTATATCAATATAAATAAGATAAATCATGGATAGTAGATAGTGAGGAAGATATACTCAGATCTATCGAATTTCGACTTGAGGACTTCATATGAAACACCGCATGTTTAACTATTATATCGTCCTGAGAAAATTAAAATCAAATAGTAAAAATTAATTTATAAAGAGTCACATGGATGTCATCAGTCATCACACGGGGTGTTCGATTGATTGATGAGAGGATGATAAATTTATTTTAATGAGTAAATATTAATTTTAAATGGGCGTATATGCTCAGAAAAATTTCCTCATATTTTCTAGTCAGCCAGTTATAAACAGACATTATAATTTACATCCCCGTAAGTAATTTGCTACCACGGATGTTCACATGGATGTCACGTGAGAACTCTCGCTTTTGATAGAGATCAGGTTACCAGGTTACGCCCTCGGGCCTCGGTTCATCGCTTTTGCTGCAATGGCTTTAAGGCTTCACTTCCGGCCTCCGGTCGCCGCGGTTGCACTCTGCTCGAAGCTATCCGCCTCCCGCCGCCTTCCGGCGAGGGACAGAGTCATAGACTTCGGCAAGCACAAGGGCAGGATGCTCGGCTCCCTCCCTTCCTCCTACCTCCAGTGGGTCTCCAACAACCTTCGCGCTCGGGACTTCGAGGAGTGGGCTCGATTGGCCGACGAGGTCCTTCGCGACCCCGTCTACCGCGACCGCCTAGAGTGGGAGGCAGCGGAGCGGATTCTCACCGGGGACACCTGCCGCCGGAGCTCTTCCGGCCCCGCCGATTCGCCTGTTGCCGACCTAATCGAGGTCAGCGAGCGCTTCGGTTGGGACAACGACGATAAGGCCGCGTGGGCTCGCATCGATTTCGGGCTCCTGGGAACCTCCAACGGCGGGCGAATACCCCGCGTCCGGAAAGGCTCCGCCTTGGCCGAACCAGCGAGGAAGTCGATCGATCTGGGTGTAAAATCCAACATTTCAAGAAGTAATCCTGATTTGAGTAAGGGAAAGCAGGGAGCCTCCTCCATGAATTCGGAAGCTCCCCCCTTGAGAGCAGATTGGAAGGGATCTAACGCTGGGAGCGCTGGTGGTGGAAGAAAGGCAGGGCCTTTGAGCAAGGGACATCGATTTACGATCGAGGGACGAGACGAGGAAGAAAGAGGAAAGGGGGTGGAAATGGAAGCAGCGGCGAAGACGGGGAACAGAGAGGAAAATAGGCAGAGGAGACGATTCAAGAGGGAGCAGCAGCTCCAGATGGTTCGGAGAGAGGTTGGAGGGGAAGTAGGGGAAGGAAGAGGCAACGCTGTGGACATGGGCAAAGAGATTGCCAATCCATTTCCTGGCAGACGAGCCCTGTTGGAGAAGGCGAGAAGAAGACAATTTGTTGAATGATCCTCGCAATTTCATTAATTTGACGATGATGATGAGTTTTTGGTTGCCATAGAAATCTTATGCCTAGTTTTACTATTTATGGATGTTTTTTGAGTTTTTTTTGGAATAAAATATCTGCCGTTCTCGCAAAAAAGGAAAAAAGTGAGGTGGTTTTGACAAATAACTGCAGGCCGCTCCTTCGTCATCCTCCCCTCCCTCTAACGGTCATATTTCACCCCGTCGCTCCAAAACCAGCTCATCCGCACTTGTTCTTGACCGTTTCATTCTGCAACTTTAATCCCACCTGATTCGTTGCTCTCTCTCTATGCTTCGATCTGCTCCCATGAAGAAGCTCTGAGCTGCTCCCGCAGGCAGCCTCGCTCCCCTCTCTGGAGCCATATAGAGAGATCTCGGTTTCCTCCTTTTACAATGGGTTGCTTCCTTGGCTGCTTCAAGGGTTCCAAGGATCGGAAGCGCCGCCGATCGCCTAAGAGATCGCCATCGCGCGACCACCGGGTGTGCATGCTTGATCCCCTTCTTCGCTCCATGTTCTAGGTTTTGGAGTCCGTTGGTCGTTACGAATGATTTCTTACAGGTAAGCGAAAGATACCGGCAGCCGATCCCCTCGGTGAAGCAGATCTCCCCGAATCTCAGCGCGCCGAAGCTTCTGCCTCCGGTGGAAGAGGTTGCCGTTGCGATCGATCTTCCGGAGCCGAAGTATTGTGTTCCTTCTCTTGAGGGCATTGCAGCTTTTTTTGTGCTCGATTTAGTCGTGAATTTGAGATAATTTTTTTGGCGAGATTTGTTTGGCAGGCAGATTGTGGAGCAGGGGAACGCCAGCAGCGCCAAGAAGAAGGTGACCTTCGATTTAAACATTAGGACGTACGAACAAGCTCCTTCCGATGATAATACAGATAGTGCCTCCGAGGATGACCGAGAAGTCGAACAAATCGACGAGGAGGAGAGGCCAGCCAAAGGGCAAAAAGACGAATCTTATCCAAAGTCAGGAGCTTTCCCTTCGAATCATAGGTACGAAAACTGTGAGAGCAGCGACGACGACCACGGCAGTGAATTTGGAGATGACGAAGACGAATTTGACGGTGAAGACTTCGACGAGGAAGAAGAAGAATACGGGATCCAAGGGAATGAGGAAGAGTCCTATGATTCCTTCTTTTCTCTACCAATTGATAAGGAGCCGCAAGGTCTACAAAAGGAGGTCAGTAGCACCAAACCCTACTCTGCATCCTCGCCTCTACTGGAAAAACAACCTATTCCGGCCGCCGGTGGCAGCACGCGCGACCGGAGCCAGTTCGTGCATCCGGTTCTCATCCCCGTCGAGAACCTGTCGCAATGGAAGGAAATCAAGGCTCGTGCCGTCCCGGCGACGAATCCCAACAAACAAAACCTCTGCGACGAGCAGGAGAACAAGCCGACGCCGATCGCCGAGCCGGAGATCAAAGTGAAGAAACCCCGAGTTCCAACTTTTCCAACCAGACAGGAGGTCTCGGTGGACGCCAGCCTCTCGAACTGGTTACCGTCCTCGGACAATTCGACCGTGGAGACGCCTCAGCCGAGCAATTCTCATCTGTCCAACTCGTCGTTTAGCCGAGAGGACCGCCCGATTTTGGGCGCCTTAACCATTGAAGACATCAAGCTATCGTCGATGACATCCTCGCCGCGGAGATCTCCTAGCAGGAGTCCTCCGGCGGAGGAAGTTCCAATTGTAGGCACTGTCGGCAGGTACTGGAACTGCGAGAACCAAGGAGAGGACTCAGCTTCTTCTCGTCCTTCCACCAGACTCGCCAAAGGCATTCCAAACACTACCAATAAATATAGAGAGGTAAGATCGCCAAACACACATCAATTATCATGCTAAAATCTCCTTCTCGGGTGAAATTGTACGATGAAAATTCTCACATTTTGAGATTGAAAATGTAAAAATAAATAAATGAAAGCATTAACTTTTGCGTTTGGTTATTTCAGGATAAGGCCGTGAACTGGCACACGACTCCATTTGAAGTGCGTCTGGAGAGGGCTCTCCAGAACGGTGCTGCTTGAGCTCGCAAAACTTGAGATTCATGGTTGTTGTATCTGTAATTTTCTTGTGTGTTCTTCTTCCAGGCTCATTGCTGTTCTTCAGATAGTTGGATTGCTTGAAGGAGTGAAAACTGTGTTTTTTAGTTGGTTGAATGTCGATCTTGATTTGTAAACTGTAATCACCTATTCTTTTCCATCTGATTGTAGCAACTTATACCTCTATGCCTTGTTACTTCTTGGTTTTCAAATATAAAAAAAAAAGTTAAAAGAATTTTCTATCAAAAAGATATTTCATTTTATCTTTTATTATTGTTATAACAAAAAATAATGATAATTCCAGTTAACTTTATTTATTATTTCTAAGATGCCGGTCTAATTCTACATAAATTTTCTATAAATACATCGTAGCAGAACCGACTGGATGATAACATAAATGTCTTAATGTGGTCGGACCTTTTAATATTGTTACAGTACAATATTATTGAAGCCATTTTATATTTAAATCAGTCAGATAAAAGATTAATTTAGAAATATTTTTTGGAAAAAAATATATAAGGAGGAAAATGAAAAGTCTTTTATATGGTAATTTTCATCTATGAGTGTGATTGTTCTGTTGTAACAGGCAGGAAGAATGACGTAACAATTATTTTCTCTTTTATCGCTTCGTTCGCGCATCCCTCTCTGCTCGCCGCCTCGACGCGATCCTCAACAAACCTCAGTTGGCGCACCAGATCGTATCCTCCTTCCGTTCCTCGGGTTTTCGTTGGATCCTGCAGTGCTCTTCCTCCGACGTCGCAGTCGATTAGCAAGTCTCGTCGCCTCGGTGACGCGGGGTCTCCTCTCCATCCAGCACTGGCGTGCGCCTCGCGAGCCACTCGGCGATTTGGCCTCCGGAACCCTTCCCTTGAATTCCAGCAGATTCAGCCCCTCTTGATCCAAGTGCGACGGCCCTCAAGCGGGGAACCCTGACGAAGAGAACGCCAGATACCTTGTCTTTGACGCCCGTGGGCTGGTCTTGGAAGACCGTGGTCGTAACAAGACCATCCCAGTGCTTGCTGCGTAAGGGTCTGTAGGAACTTGGAATTATACAGTATTGTTAGCTTTCTCAGCTTGTGAGCCCTGCTGAAGGTCAGACCTCGGATTTGGAATTTCAATTTCGATTTTTTTTAAAAAAAATCAATTTAATCCTACGAAATGGGGTTTGCACAACGTTTGATCTTTCTCTTGCAATGTAAAATGCATTTCTACATTTGCATATGGAATCGCTTTGAATCTATCAACTCTTTGGGACATGATAAGCTTCCATAAAGGAATCCTCATTAAGATTTAGAACCCTTTGAGATCTTTATCTGGCAGATAATACCTTGTGAAGGACAAAAACTAGTAAAGTTGGATTGGATGACATTATTTTAGAAACAAAACTTTGGAATTCATCATGAATTTTAGAATGAACTTTTAATAAATAGAGCTATGCCATACGGGGCAAAATATAATGTAAATTAGTATTACTAGAAATAAGACTAGGATCCCAATTATCAAAATGAGCCAGGCCAAAGGAAGATGAACGGAAATACAAATGACGGTGTTTGCCAAATTCGTATACTTCACACAATAGTTTGGGTAACGAGACTGAAAGATAGACAATCTCCTTTGTTTTAATCATGGATGGATGACCGGAACAACAACATCACTTGGTGATGATGTTGGTTGTATTAAGGGCACTAAAGGTGAATTAAACATCCAGTTAGTAAACTCTATATTTTTCTTGAATATCCATTTGTACTAGTAGTTACTATTGCTCATGCTAAGGCTAAAGAATTGGATGATGAAATGGTGCTGACTTATGCAATAGATGATTGTCCAAACTTACTCTGCAATTATCTAATGGATGATTGTGCAACCATAGTGAACACATGGTGAATTGAATTATGTTTGTGACTGCTAACACATGTATCACCTCAATGGGTTCGTCCAACAGCAAGAGCAGTTGCTTGAACTGGAGATGGGTGGTTGTTAATGAAGGTGCAGGGAAGCATGTTGCACTTGAGGAAAGGCATTTAATAGAGTTGGAATTGTAGCATCTTCAAGTAAGTTTATTAAGGACATTGCTTGAATCATCAAGACTAATAAAAGTTTGGCCAACAGAATTCTTCATGTTGACACTTTAGCAATATGATATTGATGAAGATAGGATGATAGATTCCACTTGCCTTGGAAAGAGTAAAATATTCTTGAACTGCCGCATTATGTGAAATAAAGGGAGAGGATCTGAGTATGCAAGTAGTTGAAGGTTATATAAAAATTTTGATATACTTTTTGTTGGAACTAGTGCAAATGTACTAAATTTCTTCTGGACAAGCAGATGCAATGTTACAAATCTATGCCATGTAGAAATCTTTTGTAATCTCTATTAAGAGATTTGTAATTTTGTAGGTACTTTGAGGTTTAATGGAGAACATGCAATATGCGGAAGAACTTCTGAGGGAGTTTCTTATCTTTAGAGGTTTTACTAGTACACTACAAACTTTTGATAGAGAGTTATCTACTGATATTGGCAGAAACTTTCAAGTGGATAAAATCCTAGATTTGGTATTTCAAGTGTATGTACCCAAACATGAAGCTGATAAATTAATTTCGCTTATTAATTTCTTTAAGAGATGCTTTTGTTCACCTTCGGAGACACTGTTCATTTCTACTTTAAAAAAACTGGAAGTCTCAATTCTGCGGTATTACATCATTCATGCTTTGCGATCTGGAAGGCAAGATAAAGTAGTGGAATTCTTTCAGGATAATACCAATTATCTGTTCCAAAATCGCGAAGATTGGATGCCTTGGTTTGGTTGGTCTTCTTAAGCTATCTATCTCATGTTTCTTTATCACACTTAACATTTTAACAATAGAAATTGTCATGCAGCTATTCCATATCTTGCAAACCCTAGTATGGATCCTCAGTTTCGAGTATACTTTTCAAAAGAATGGTTTGATGCCTTGCATTTGTCTTTCCAGAACTTCTTAAGCGAGGTGTTCAATGGCACTCATATCCTAGAAGTTGTGCTTGTTTCTGTTTTTGAAAGATGGGTGACCTTTTATCAAGATTAAAATTCAATAGTCATTTCTAATTGCTCAGTTTTGCTGCTAGATAGGCACTCATTTAGTAAATTTTAACTTTGTTTTAGCTTTTTCCTTATCTTTCATGATTTTAGTATACATGTGAATTCAAATAGTCAATATATCCATCTATAGAAAATTTAAAGTAAGCCATTTTGAGTTTTTCCATTTAGGAAAACCTTTTTTTTCATATATTTATTCATTCAATCCATTGTTTTCCTTTACTTCCCTACGTATCCCTACTTTGTTGAAGATCAGTACAGAAAAAAATACTGTGAAAACTCTTAAAGATGGCATCAAGCAGTTGAATAATAAATTGTCCGAGCTCCAGGCATTGTTGGAAACAAAAGAAGCCGAGATATTACATTTACGGAGGTAATAATCCTACATATCAATTTATTTTTTATAAATGTGAACTAGCCTCGTCCATGTTGATTTGCCAAATTCTTGCCTTATTAATATTATATATATGTTCTTCTTAAAAGCGAAAGTGTGCATACCGCTTTAGATTCTTTTTTTTTGGGTTGTGCATTTTTTTGTGTCTTTGTACCCATTGGATGTCCATATGTTTTTTTTCCCCTCATGCTGGTTACCTCAATTATTTTGGAATGATAATACCCACATAATTATAATGTTAGTTTAAGCCACACTATGGTTATTGTTGTTCAATCCTACGTTGATTATTAGTACCCATTGGATGTCCACATGTTTTTTCCCCTCATGCTGGTTTCCTCAATTATTTCGGAATGATAATACCCACATAATTATAATGTCAGTTTAAGCCACACTAAGGTTATTTTTGTTCAATCCTATGTTGATTATTAGTACCCATTGGATGTCCACATGTTTTTTTCCCCTCATGCTGGTTTCCTCAATTATTTCAGCTGGCCTAATCTTTGGTCTGAAACTGCTTGTGCAAATGCAAATGATTCTTCAATTCTTCCTTGTGATAATGATACTGTCAACATGTTCATTCAAAAAGAGTATTTTCTAATTTAGAATAATGATGACCAACAAATGATCTTATCTATGCCTAACTAATCATCTCAAAATCTATTCCTGTAGCAATATGAAATTTCCTAAACCATACATCTATGATCTATTTACTTTAGTCCATTGAACAAGTCTACACTATCTAGTAAACTTAGGAGGTTGGCTGTTGTATGTATGCCTCTCTATATGCATCCAAACAAGAATTCGAGTATCCAGTTAATAGAGGGAGCAGTCAAAGTACAACTTATAGGGAGACTGGAGAGAAATAAGTAGATTAAAACCATCTTGGCTATCCACGAGAAGATATCCACATAAGGAACATGATATTCCTAGTATACTCTTTAGAAACAAGCCTTAAGGCTATTAATAATTATGTCTTCCAGAATTTTGACTCCATATACCCACTGACCAACAGGATGAGGTACTAGATCCCATGCTTTATTTGTGTAGAGTCAACATCTGTAGCAAAGTCTACCTTCAGCTAGGGGGGAGAGATGCTTGACAATAATAACTCGGAACCAAAATGTGGACAGAGGATGGAACTAAGGGAGGGTACACAAGCAGCAATAAATTATTTGTAACAAAGTGAAATGTGGATGATATTTTGCTGCAACAACGAGCAAGGGATGAAGGTGGAACAGTAAAAGTAAGGATTATTCTGTTTATAAGTATATACATTTACATTGTCTAGTATATGTAGGATATAACACTTTCTCAAGTAAATTAAATTCACATCTAAAACCAACTAGTTGAAGAATACACTTAAATCCCTACAGTACGAACTATTTTAGTCGTTTAAATTTGTATATATTTATTCCTTTCTGTATATTTGAGAGAAAATCATCACTGTTTTGTTTTTCAAAAGATTTTCATTATTTCTCTCTTCAGCTTGGCTTCATCAGTACAGGAAGCATTGATACATAAAGAGAATAATTCTATCTGTGACTTCTCAAGTGAAGCTTCAACAAAGGATAGTCTTGTTAGTCAAGTTAAAGATTTTCATGATTCTGTCAATACTTCTCATAACGGAGTGGAGAAAATGTCAGTGATGAACAGTGGGGTTTCTTCAAGTTCGACAAATGTTCCTGACAGATCCTGCACAGTAGAGTCAACTTCTGTAGCAGGTTCAGTATGGCAATCTCCTTTTGGAGATGAACAATCTAGCAGTGCTCTTCTAATGACTTGTAATTTCTTTACATTTAGTATACACTGTAGATTGCTAGAAGATTTGTTAATTCTTCAATATCATTGATAGTTTGATATAAGAATAAATGTTTATTTGTCTTCCAACCTAGTTGAGCAAATCAATGAGAAAACAGATAATTTCTTCTACAACTACAATAACAACCACCAACCTTTTTTCCCATTAAGTGGAGTTAGTTATATGGATCTTCCTACGTCATTGGATGAAACTTATTGAATGTACAAGAGCTGGTGTTTTTGAAATGAATTGGGCTAGCAATATTGTTCAAATACAGATGCAACTGTTCTCGTTCATGGATCCTCTGTCTTTTGTCCTTATGTAAAAGAATTTGAATTATGCAGTAAGTATTTGGCTAGTTGTCCAAATACTAATGCAGCTGTTCTCCATAGACCTTCTATGCCCTGTACCTTAACCAAAAGCATTTGAATTATGCAGAAGGTATTAGCTAATGATCCTAACCTTAGGGTCTGAGCTCTTACTACCATATTTGGTTTATTTGTGCTGATGTATCTGCACACAATAATTGAAAGTTCAGGCACTTGGTCCTTAAGATGAGTCATATGACCATGAATTAAAAATGATATAAAGAACCAAATTATTGAGTTAAGATCTTGGTCCTACATGATGTGTAACATTCCCATGAAACCCTGGAAATTTTCAGTAACCTTGACCTGTTCCTGGCCACCTTTTCACATTTCTTGTGTAGAAAATTAATTTCACATTTGATAATGTCTACCTACATAAAATTCTCAAATGTATCTTCAAAGTTCAAAGATTTGTGTCGCTCGTTGTAAAGTATTAGGCCATTTAGTCCGCGAATGACAAGTATGACTATAATACATATAATTAAAATTACAAATAGAAGAGTGACTGTCTGTCTTAATGTAACTATTTTATGCAGAAACTAGAGTAGATTTCTTGGCGGAAGAAGAGTTTCCTGAAGTAAAAGTAAGTTTCCAGGTAAGTAACTGCAAGTTTATCTATACCACTCGTCTTTATTTAACTTAGTAAAATGTTCCTATGCATTATTTTTTTTTTTGAGAGGACAATCAAATTAAACATCACAGTAGAGTAAATACTCAATCCTTCAATGGTTGTGATGAGTACTTTACTGCCTTGATGAAGGAGTATAGTCTTATATTGGCTATGGACGGAGAGCCTCATCCTCCATAGGACCTAACTATGAGTCAGAACCCCTTGTTGTGAAAGTTTCACTTTCTTGTGCCTAGAAGGATGTGAAGGCTCAATTCCATTGCGGGAAAATACTTGTCAAGCTCACTGGTCTAGGTTAGTGTGTTAAAAATGATCTGATCAGATATGTTTCATCTTTTATATGCAGGAAACTTTTTTGGGGCATACAAGTACAATTAGTCGTTGCCGTTTTTCTGCTTCAGGAACGAATGTTGCAAGTGCTTCTGTGGATGGAACTGTCAGGTAAGTTCCATTAGATGGACATTACTCTTCCACTATATACTGTGCATTTGAGCCTTTCTCATCATGGCCCTTAATCAGTCTGCTGAAAAATATGTTGAAGGATCTGGACATATGACTCAGCAACACCAACATCCAGAAATGCTACAATTTACTGTGGGGCTGAAATTATGTCACTTGATTGGGAATGCAGATCTGACCGCTTGGTATATATATCAACTAAATCATTAGCCTGATAAAAATGAATATGTGGCATATCCTTTTGTAAATGCTATCATGCTAAACTTTTATGTGTCTGTCTTACATTTATTTTTACAGTTGCTCA
Source organism: Zingiber zerumbet (assembly GCA_037833815.1). Taxonomy (NCBI): domain Eukaryota; kingdom Viridiplantae; phylum Streptophyta; class Magnoliopsida; order Zingiberales; family Zingiberaceae; genus Zingiber; species Zingiber zerumbet. Next base: position 18,208,670 of record JBBMJZ010000036.1, on the reverse strand, counting down.
TTGGGACAGCAGATGGAGGCATTAAGGCTTGGAATGTTGATGCTAAACGGGTAGTTTGTGATCTTAGCACTACTGCAGAATTTCCAAGGTACTTTGAGATCATTCCTTCATTTATTTTTTCATGAGCTCTTTATGAGCTAGTCACCACCTTTTTCTTTAAATTTATTGCAGCGTTTTGGACTTGAAGTGCAGCCCTGTTGAGCCAATTTTTGTTTCAGCTGCAGCTTCGAGATGGTAATCATACTATCATAGTAACAGTTAATTTGGAGGTAGCAAATGGGAATAATGTAGTGGAATTTAAAATGCTCAAACTGTCGATATTCATCGGCAGGAATACTGGCAATGACATTATTCAAAATGCCAGGTGCACGAAGCTCCTGCCATGCGGGGTCCCGGGGAAGGATCCATTGTACGCAACCTTACCCTGCTTTTTGCAAGAGGTTGTTTCCAGGATTCGAACCCGTGACCTTTTGGTTACATGGCAATGACATTATTCAATAAGAAAAATATTAATGAAACTAGCCTAAGGATTAAGAATGAGTTGGTGAATTGGAAAGAAACTTCTACAGTCTTATGCAATCCGCCCCATTATGTGAACTAGGTCACATGAAAGAGGGATGGGCATAATTGAGTCCATGTTAAAAAGGTAGTTGCTGGGAGTTGTTTGTCACAGGGTGGTGGTATTGCATGGAAAAGAAGGTGCAAAGAGTTGCAACACCACATGGTGGTAGTGTCACATGGATAGCAGCATTGCGCATGGTTATGTGACACTTGATGATGATTTGTGGCGCTAGTGTGCATGAATTATTGCTGAAGGGTGTCACATAGATGAGCAGCATTGCGTAGAGGAGATGCTACATGAGGAATGGGTATCAAGACTATGATACCATTTTATGGAACTAATAAGCAAATTTTTTTTGACATGCGAGTACTAATTTGATGAAACTAATAAGTCCTAATTTTGTTTGTGATTAAACTTATTTGCACCTCAATCGATTTTATACGCATAGATTTTTTTTTTCATTTCTAAAATTGTAGGAAACTAATGGACAATAATTTATTTTTGGAATGGGTTGAGAATCCAACATTATTAAGTTCTTATGAATTTCTACAGGAAGGGCTTTCACAAGTTAGATAGAGTAGGTTTTGCTTCATTGACAGTTTGGAATATGAAAACATGGAAGGCTATGGTATGTATATTCAAATGCCTTTATAAGAATCCATCTTTTTGGTTTGTCTACAAGTATTCTGTTTAATTTTGTTGTCATGTGTAAAGATGGTCCTTCCTCTTGGTGAAGATCCTCCAGCGATTACTTCATTATGCTTCAACCATAATGGTAAAATTTTGGCAGCTGCAGCAACAGACGGAATGATTCATATGTTTGGTATCCTTGTTAGCTTTGGTTGTATAGATACTATAAGTTGAAAATAATATGCTGCTTTGTTCTTTTTCCTTCACGCATTCCACTTTGTACTATATATTCCTTCTTTTCACTTTGTACTGTTATTTTATCATGTTCTAATTGAATTTTGTAGGTGGATTTTGAGGACTTTAAGGTACGACTTGATATGTAATATGATTTCTTATTTCTACAATACAATTAGGATGAAATGCTAGTATTATTACTACTGTCTTCATGAGAACATTGATTAATCTATGAAGTGTGACATTGTTATAAGTTGTAACAAATAGAAATTGCAAGTCTTTTTTAGCTCGTAAATGAGGTAGACAAAATATCCCTATATGGCTTATTACATAGATTTAATGTCTTTTAAACCGGCCCTACTTAAAATCCTAATAAAAAAACACTGTTTTAACTAGGGTTCCAAAGTTATCAAATGGGAGCTTCTGTTTCAAAAAGATGACACAGGATTAGTGAGTTGTATTTCCAATGTATTCAGGCCTTTGCTTTTACCTTTTACTATCTCCTGGTTTATAGTGTAAGGTAATTCTAATACAAGATCATTGAATTTGTCCAAGAATTCATTGTGTCATCTATTCTTGGGGAATAACATAGGAATATATGTCCAGTATACAGGACTCAGAGAGCAGTAAGATGCTGTAATATCATTTATTACTAATAGACTGATCCTGGTCTACTCTAATTCCTAATAACCAAATCTACACCTTTAATGGATCTTCATGAGCAGACAAACCCCTTTCCGGCTTTTTCCCCTCTTGCTCTTGGGTATCACTCTTGACTCTATTGAAGGTTTCTGTGCTTCTGGAAAAACGAAGACAAGTCATCCTCTGCCAGTCAATGGTAGTGAGAGTTATATACTTAGTTCTTCAGATTCTTTTTTCAGATAATTATGGAAGCACGCTTTTAGTTCATGGAAGGAAGTTTTGAACTCAGGACCTTGACAACAACTTCCAACCCCTTTACCAACTTGGTAAAAGCTTACACCATCTGTGCCTTCATATTCAGTTTAGGGTTTGTAACTCAAATTCTTGGATTCAGTCATCATTTTAGATTTTTGGTTCTGGTGGCTTCATGTTGATGTTGGTCTCTAAGGGTGTCACATGGTACTGCAACCGTTTCATCCATATTGGATCCCCCATGAAACTACTGTTCGAATGATCTTGCTTTCTGCATGCTATCTTAATGAACTATATATCTTATTTGTAGCCTTCTAGGGCTTAGTGTGGTGATAAGAGGCAGGGTGCATTTCCTAAGCAATCAAGATTCAATTCCCACGTAGGCCACACCTATGGTGATTGAACTACTATTGTAGCTGGGGCACCACATCCGGAGCCACCAGCTTCCTGGATTTACTTGGTGGATGGAATGTGAGGTCGGACTGTCCAGGATTTGTTGGATTGTGTGTGTATATATATATTTATATTATTTGTGCCACCATTTTTGTATTTAATTGCTTTCATTGTATACCTTTTTTCCTTTTCATTTCCAGTACAAATCACTAACTTATTAAATTCCTTGCAAATTGCCAATAAACTAGAAGTTCAAATCTGCTTAGGTTGTTCAGTTTCAATGCATTAAATTTAATCGGCTAATCAGTTATTCTACTCAAGTTGGGACCAATGTGTATATCTATGTTCCTATTACTCCCCCATCATGCATGAGTAGGCATACCTAATTTGGTTGGCTTAAATTCAGCACGTGTACAGAATATTATATCTTTGACATGGTAGGATTTGAACATAGGACCTCTTGTTGGCTCCGGTAAAATGTTAAAGTTGATAGACAAAATAGTTATTCAGAAAAAGGGAAAAACTATAAAGTTCTGAACAGTGATCTGGATAGCTTCCATTCTCAAAATGAGGCAAATGAAGTATTTATGTTGTTGTATTGGTAATGAAATCGATTTTATTCTAATTGTCCTATCAACTTTGATATACCTTTCTAATTACCTCCTGCTCTTTTCCATTGAATTCCAGTCTATCTTCTTGTTCTAGACTTGCAGCTAACTATCACTGAAATTAATAAATTTTGTATTATTAGTATTATTTTAAATTTTGTATTATTATGTGCCTATGAAATCGTTGTCCTAGCTGAACAGAACTATTCTAAAATTGCCTAAGGTGCCTTGTTGGTATTTGATTAATTAGTCTTGTTTTCATCTGACCACATTAAAGGACTTTATTGTCGCAACATTTCTCTTCACTGATGGACTAATACGAAATAATCTCTTTATTATTCAATTACTTAATTTGTTTCATGACATGTAATCAGTTTCTTATTAATTTACATCATTCTTTATTAATAGCAATGAAATGCATGGATGTGTTGTGCCTCCTAATAAACATTTCGTTTTTGTGGTTTTTCAATTTTTTTTACAGGATTATAAATTTTTAAATGTTATCTCGAACAAATCAGAATTAAGAATATGTTTACTCTCCGTATCTTTCTTAACTAGCAATAAGACATGTCTGCCGGCCTACAAATCACTGGGTGGCCAGCCCATGATTCAGCTGTAACCTCATTGCTATTTGGACCTGATGAGACAAGCATATTTAGTTTAGGCTCTGATGGCAAGGTAACTCGCGGTGCCCTTACCTAAGTATTTGGTGGAAACATCACTTCTTTGTTTTAGCGTATGTAATAGCACTGTGCTAAAACTTACAAATATCAAATATCTATTTATTATTTAGATCCATCTTTTTAACAAATTATGTTAACATCAAAAAAGTGAGATCTAATTATCATATTTAGTGTTGATTCATCATCACTCAAGAAACACTTGATGCAGTTTCTTTACATAGAAATACTTAACAAGAATGTAATTCATGGATTGCAGATTTTCGAATGGAGCTTGCAAAACCAAGGTCAAGTCCTATGGTCACGAGATTGCAGTAGGTATTGTATGATTGCCTTATCCACAGTACAAGCTTCTTTTTCTCAATCTCAAGTAGCTGTTTTTGCAGTTAAGCTGTTGAGTTTAGTTTCACTCTCAATTCAGTGTAGTAGGGAAACATAATCCATAGTAGCTTTTTATATAACTTAGGAAGAAATCAACTTCTTTGTATTGTCATATTTGAGTTATTTTCAGCAAAAATACATTTATGCATCTGGCAAGTTGAATCTATGTAATGAATGGTAATTCAATGAATAATTCACTAGCCCAACAATGAAATCATGCAAATGCCAAATGCCAATCTAGCTAAAGATGTTGAGAAGAGATATACAGAGGGAGCAAAGCAATTCGCATCATATCATTATATCGAGTCATAGTTTGTTACTAAGTTGCCCAATGTGACGAATTAGCTGCCCGTTCAACAGGTATTGCTCCGCAGGGAGCTTGAAAATGTGCAGACACGAAATGGCACTGGATTCGAGCGGCAGAAGATTGTTGGTTACGTCTGGTTCAGTCAGGTCACCGATATATCAGGTATTTACTTTCCCTTCTTTCTGTCGACGCATCGGTAGGTATTTTAATATCGGCAATTCAAACTAGATGCAAGGAGACATGCCAGGGTTCCGCACATTGCCACACAGTGGTCCAATAACAAGTGTTGATTGGCATCCAACGCTTCCAATTTTCGTAACTGGCTCAGCGGACTACTCAGTTCGAGTTACTTCGATGATATGATAGTCCATTTCAGTTGTACTCGTGCTTATTTGTTATCCTCCCCACCTCTTAATGATATTTCTAGACCTTCACCTTCTTATCAATTTATTTTGAGATTGAATAAGGTATTCAAACACAATTTCTAGATCTGCGTGTTGAGACATTTTCTCCTGTTTTTTTTTATTCTCTCATTGAAAAGTTGCATACTTAGACCATAAAGTCTTCGATGGTATAAACTTAAAGTGCCATCTCCATGAAATAGTAAAGACAGCCATATGCGATGGTGATTCAAGAAAAAACTAGTCTTTATAACTACATACAATATGATAATGATGCATACCAAGATTGACGACGACAATATATAATCGTTTTACCGCAATAACTATTAAGATTTTTTAGTATGAGACAATCATTACATAAAGAGTGTTTTTAAAAACTCAATCATCAAAGTGGTTTGATTAAAATGCTTTGATGACATTTTTGTGGTTGTTAAATATTATTTATGATAATTTAGTTGTATGCTTTTATGATATTCACAATGACTCATTAATACTATTTAGTTAAAATATTTTTGATCCTGCCCTAAAATTGTGGAAATGGTAAGTTGGGAATATGGTTGCTACGTTGAATGAATGTGGATCCTGCTTCGTTCTGTAATAACAAGAAACGTCAGTTTTAATCCAGTGAAGGGGTTCTTGGCGTTGGCCTTCCGACGCTCAAGTCAGTCACTGGAAAGAGGAAAAAGACGGAGCAACAGTAAACACATGCGTGAATAGTGAATAATACGTACCTCCGTCGGTATATCGATCACCCTTTATATAGCGTCCTGGTGGGTGACATGCACACTCCTCAAGACGTCGACACGTTATCAGGAAAGTGTCTCTGACATCATACCTTAAGAGGGCATGCATATCCCTGACAGAACAGTGAAAGCTTCCGTCGTACAATCCGTCTGTTGACCATGCCTCATGTTAGCAGCACTATATCCCAAAAGGATATTGAGAGATACGACAATGATCTCACTGTTCGGCCGCTCAGCTAGGACTCCTCCGCTTGATCGGCCTCGGCTGTTCTTCCTTATGGTGGTATTGTAGTTCGTCCCTTTCTGCTCGAACAAGCGTTTCGGTTTCCTTAGCATTCTACCGATCCGCACTAAGAATCTGGCGTTCTTATCCTATTGTTCCGAGGTAGACGAGTAGTCGGCTCAGACAATTCTCTTGTCGATTGGACTTTGCCTGCACTGATCGGCCAGTGCAGTGAACCCTCGCTCAGTCCATATTTGATGAGCCGGTTGGTATTGATTTTCCTGACTTTAACCTCCACGTAGCTGCCGTCTTCATACTTTTGGTCCCCTTTATCACCATATTAAATTTAATAGAAAACAAAGGATAAACTAAAATCACTCTTAAATTTCTCATTTTCGATGCTATTGCTTTATTTTGGCGGTGATATTATGCTTTTTTTTTTATAAATCTAAAACTATAGTCGGTAACTTGGAAGTTGTCAAACTTTATGGTAAAATTCCGAAAAGAAAACCAAACACGACCGAAGTTCCACTCTATTTCCAGGAGACGCGTCTTTGATTTGGGTTCAAGGAAATAGGATTAGGGTTACGGTTAGAGGATCTTCGTCCGGCGAGAGCAAGCCATGCCGACATCTCTCCGGCTCTTTCCCCTCGTCGTCGTCCTCCTCCTCCTCGCCGCTCGATCCCATGGCGAGGACGTCTCATCCGGCGATGCAACCGACGTATGTGCCTCCAGATCCGACGGGGAATCACCATCCTGCCCCATCAACTGCTTCAGGGCGGATCCCGTCTGTGGCGCCGACGGCGTCACGTACTGGTGCGGCTGCCCGGAAGCGGCGTGCGCCGGCGTCCGTGTCACCAAGAGGGGAGCATGCGCCGTCGGGAACGGCGGCACCGGCCTCGTCTCCGGCCAGGCGTTCCTTCTCCTCCATATCGTCTGGTTGATCGTCCTGGGCTTCACCCTCCTCTTCGGCTTCCTCTGAGATTTTCTTCTCGGACGATGAGCGAGGTATTCGGCTTCCATACATCCCAATTCCTTTTCAATCAATACATGATTTGTTGTTGTAGAGATGAGAGCGATTTGATTCTCCATTCATTCCGCTTCATGTAGTTAACACATTTTGACAGTAAATGCAATATCTTCATCAGTTTCATCACATAACTTCTCATTGGAATTGGAATTATCTTTACCCTAGATTAACAAAACGTTGATTCATGTTGGATGGGATGTTGTCACATGTTTTGGGTTGGGATTTAACTCTTCCTTGGATGATATTGTTTCAATCACATAATTTCTCATTGAAATTGGAATGATTCTCGCGAGGTCACTTTGATTTATTTAAATGATGAAAATAAAGACCGAGTTTGTGATTCACGGATTGAGAACTATAGTAAGATCATGATTAATTTAGTAAAAACCCCCGTCGGTTTGTGGTAATTGTTCCAATAGATTTTCTCCGATCATTAATTTAGTAAGATCGCAGAAATCTTTGGAGACTATGACAATTTACTTAGATGATGGAGAAAACAAACAGCGTTTGATTTGGTAATTTAGTATAAGAATGATTCCTTATTGTGATATTTTGAGAAACTGGATTAACAGAGATGGAGGAAGAGGTTGCCACAATAGAACGATAACAATGTTAAAAAATTCTGAAAGAAGATAAAAATCAAATCCATACTGAGGGTGTGAATCACTTGGAAAAGCCTGGGATAAAAGTTAATGTCTCCACAGCTAAATATCTTGAACTTGAAGAACAACAAGAGAAACAGAGTAATACAGGAAGACAAAATGGACTGAACTAAAAACCAAGCGAACTTTATAATTTAAAACTTCAATCAAAACAACTACGCTTCTTCAGCAATTGTTCCCTTCTCGCTGACGTAAATACCGTCCAAGAACTTCCTTATATCCTTGTTCTTCACATGGCATTTCTGTCCGATATGAAGAGGTATTAGACTCAAGATACTAATAACCCGTAACAAATAAAATTCAGTGATTGATTTAAAAAAAAATACGTTGAAAACAGATTGATAATTTGGACTGTTGGATTCCTGTTCATTTATCGCAAAATAAACAGACCTGGTTTATCAAGGCAGCAGAGCGAGAGACCAGTTCAATATCATTTCCATCAAGGACAAGTTCATCCTTAACCTTTTCTGACCTAAAAATTTTAACACCTTCAAGCATATCGACCTTCCGGACCTGCAATAACAACAAGACAGTATTTCTTACAATGAATGCGGAGTTCAAAGACCTTGGTAAAAGCCACAACATAAAAACACAATTCAGGATGATACGTCTCCTTTTGAATTGACATTGATGTCTTAGAATGAATGTAGAATTCAAACTGAAAGAAACCATCACGAGACATCGGTATAAACCAAATACATGATGGCTTCCTTTTGAATTAGCATTGATGGTTGAATAGATTTCTCATCTAAATTCGCAAAACCAGTTCCACAGGCCAAAAGCAAAAGAGAAATTTCTCACCATTGCCGCAAATCCTTACCATTTTACTCAACAATCAGTCCCTAGGAGATTAACTAATGTGGCAGGAAAAGGGGGGAAAAATAAAGGACGAAACGGATCGAAGACACAAGAGATGATTAATCGAGGTCGGACCTTTTTCTCCCCGAGGAAGTTCCGGATCTCGATGGAGGTGCTATCGTTGGGGATGGAAGCGTTTATGGGAAAATGGGCGTAGACGAGCCGCATTTTGTACCGGTAGCCCTTGGTTACACCGGTAATGAGGTTCCCGACGTGGCTGATGGCGGTGCGAATGGCGGCGATGGTCTTGCGCGAACCAAACCAGGCCTCCACTTTCAGCTTCCTCCCACCCTCGAGGAGGGCGAAGTCGAGGTTGAGATGCTTGAAGTCGCGGGTGAGCTTGCCGCGGGGGCCTTCCACCTCCACGATCTTGGCGTTCACCTTCACGGTGATCCCCTCGGGGATATCCATGGTATGCGAGGAGAGAATCGTCTTCATCTCGCCGCCGGCTGCTTTCTCGTCCGCACGCAGCACGGCAAAAACCCTAACGCAGTCGTATTTATAGGATCGTTTCGGCGTGCTTTAGGTTATAGTTTTTTTTGTTCCCCAAAAACACGCTCATACTTTAGGAAACCTAATGTGAAACATAATGTAACTTCCAAGGACGTTTTGGCATATTGATCCAAGAGACATTTTGCGGACTTTATGAATATACATTTTGACGATAAAAAAAATAAATTCAGAGCATCCCATATAATACGATAAGTCAAATGGGGAATAAAAAAGTTCAACGTCGTTAATTCATTATGTTTATTTATATTCGTTAAATATGATATAAAAAAAAATCAAAAAACATCTATAATGGTAGGAAAAGATGGATTGATGAAGAGTGCCAATTCGAAAGGTTTAGGTCGGGTTATAGTTATTTTTAAAATTTAATTTAAATCTGAATTTAATTTACTCTTAATTCGAATGGTTTAGCTCGGGTTATAGTTATTTTTAAAATTTAATTTATATCTGAGTTTAATTTGAAATCCCTAAACTTGAATTTGAACTCGACCAATTTGAACTCGATCCGAATAACCTGAAAATCTAATTTAAAATAATTTTTTAAAATATTTTTCTTATAATTCTTAATTTTTATCTTAATATTTCATTATTATCATACTAATATTGATATTAATATACATAAGAATATTTTAATTTTCATAAAAAAATTATTTAATCCCAACAAACTCACTAAACCCTAAATTCAGGTAAACCCAGGGCAACCCGAATCCAATCCGAAAATTTTCAACTTGAAAATTCTCAGACCCGAATCCGACCTGAACAAAAAATGTCCAACCCAAACTTGATTTTTTTCAGGTTGACTCAGATCTATTTTTGACATCCCTAGAATCCGATACTCTAACGGACCTACACGATTGGTCTCATGACTATCTGTGAAGAGTTAAATCGAGGAACTATAGTTGACCAATACGGAGAGGATATTTTCCTCATGTTTGCTCAGATTTGACCCTTGTAATATCCACTACGCAGTTGTCAATTCAGGGCAAAGAAACAAGTATAGATGAACACAACAAATTTAGGCAAATTAATGAACCAGGTAATTTTAGTTTCGTATTATCCAAATTATCCATCTCGAATAGACATCTTTGAAAAAAAACTAAATTACATATTTGATATTCATTCTGTCCCTTTGCTCATTCACTCTCGCTCACCCCATCTGTAGTAATAGATGTTGATGGGACCAACCAGGATTTTTAATCAATTGCTAAAGTAATCAATTAAAATTAAAAAAAAACTTATATGATCAATAATTTACTGCTCTAAGTAAATTATATAACCAACAGAATTTATAATTTCATTTCGAACTCTCTAAATCTGTTAATCAATTTCAAGTTAAAATTAGTTGATAGATTTGGAGAGTTTGAAATGACATAGAATAAGATTTTATGTGCTCGTCTAATTCTACTGATTATATTCATGTCCTCAAATATCAATTTAATACATCATATTGAGAGTATCAATTTTTTGAACACAAATCAAAATTTTCAAATATATTCATGTTTAAAAAATTATTACTCTCAATATAACATATGAAAATGAAGTTTAAGGGCATGCATATAGCAAGGATAACTATACGAATACAAAAGACTTGGTTCCATGTCATTATGAACTCTCTACGTCCATCAGCCGATTTTATCTGAAATTGACTGATGGATTCGAAGAGCTCAAAATAACATGAAATCATGTTTTATGTGTTTGTCTAGTTCTCCAAATGATATTCATATCTTTAAATATCAACTTGATATACCATTTTTAAAGCAGTAAAATTTTAATCATAGAAAGTTTTTAAAAATTTTTATTTTGAGTTTAATTGACGACTATAGTGTAGCAATCGATTAAAGTTGTTGTTTATGGTCATTGAAAAATACTAAATTGATTGCTACAATGTATCAATCAATTAAAAGAAATTTGATTTGTATTTAAAAAATTGTTCTTAATATGACATCTAAAAAATATATTTGAGGGTATGAATATAATCGGGATAACTAAACGAGTACATATGACCTTGTTGCATATCATTCTAAGTTCTCTAGGTCGATTAATCGATTACTACCAAAATCAGATGACAGATCTAGAGACCTCAGAATAGCATAGAATCAAGTTTTAGATATTTATCTAGTTTTCCTAATTATATCCATGTAGTGTCGTACCTGAGATTTTGATAGCCTGAGTCGAGCTTAAAAAAATTGGCTTTCCTTACAACATCTTACTATTATTTTAGTTTAAAAATTCATCCACACTTCAAAATATGAAAGCCAAAAGTCTTACCTCATTTTACTACCAAAATCAATAAACCCATAATCCAAATCTCTAAAAGGATAAATAATATCAATAGACTACAAATTATGTAACAATATGAAGTAAATGCTATAAATTACTATGTGCATCTCTTGCCTAAAACTATAGACATTTTGAAACAAGTCCCACTAGCTTTGTAGCATCCTAATTAACATATTGTCCATCCAAGGATGAATCCATTTTCATCAACATGCTCTTCCCTCTTATCAAATCTAGTGCCTGACAAGAGCCAACAAAAATTTAGTTTGGTTATAATCAAATAGTATTAGACTAGTAAACAGTAAATTGTCAGATAATCAAATATATCATGAAAACAACTTAAGATTTATTTATAAACATAAGCATTAAGAGATACAAATAAAATTGAACTAATTGCAATGTGCACAAAGAGCTATTGAGCTACAAACATAGTCCCCGGGGCCATGGTGCCGCGGTAGGACATCCAGGTTGTCTCCCAGGCACCCGCGATTCGAACCTCAGCTACGACGTATTTGCAGGAATTTTTCCTCCAAATGGAGGGTGTAATCAAAGGATGGTGGGCTTCTCGGCTGGCCCCCGCGTGCGCTTCCCGATTTACCCTGGTCGTTAGTGGGAAACTTCCGTGGGACCGGGTCGGTCACCCCCAGAGGTAGTCAATGAGACTAACTGGGATTATCATTTTTTTTACTAAGCTACAAAGATAAAATAGACTACTATCGTTGAGAAAAATTAGGTAAGACAATTGTAAACATATAAATATGAGAATGTACAATGAAATGTACCAATGAAGATTCAATGGTAAGATAGATTAATTTAAGCCTAAAAGAATAATGCAAAATAGTATTTACAATGATCTATCAGAAGCGTATCTAATTAAAAGTAAAGAATTTCAAATGCAACAAGCAAACATTTTTAATGACGCAAACTAATCTAATCGAATTGGATGGAGTTAATAGGAATGAAGCAAGAGTAGGAGCATAGCAGAAGAGAAGAAGAATAAATGGCCTTGCTTAATTGCTTTTGTCTCCCTCTCACGATCTCACCTTTTCCCTTGATTTTGTAACCGCGCAAAACATTAAACACACAACACTTCAAAAGCAAGAGAACTAATGCCGCAAGCAAGAGTAGCGAGCCAGCGAAGTTGATCGGAAACAAAAACTGGACAGATCGAATAGAATTATATAAACTTACCAAAATAGAAGATGAATCGAAGAGGTTACCATCGTCGGTCATGTAGGAGACGAGCACCCTTGAAGAGTAGGAGCTTAGTACTGACGATGAGGGAGGGCTGGAAGCGGAAAATGATCCCCATTGGCCCACGCTCGAGGTGACAGCGCAAAAGAAGTGGAAAGGGAGAAGGAGGTTGGCGGAGGAGAAGACTGAAGGGAGGAAGGGAAGGGCGAGCCCGGGAATGTTGGAAAGGGCAAAGCCGGCGGAGGGCATGACGGAGCCCTCAAAGACAACATCCGATCCGACAATAAGTATCTCGGCTAGTCGGAATCGGGTTGCTCACGATAAAATTAGGGCGGAACTAGAATTTTGGGCCCCTCTAAAAAATGGGTCTGAGGCAAGTGCCTCCTGGGCCTCACCTCTGGTCCTGGCCTGCTCACTCGATCTATATTTTCAATCAGGAAATTTTATAATTTTATGAGATAAGTTAATTTGAATTTTAGGGGTTGGTTTAACTTATGTTAGATTCAAATTTAACTTTAGATTTTACAAATAGACATTCTTTGGATAAACGTCTAAGTTGTAGAGAGTTACCTAATTAAATATCATTAGAATAACCACACATTCAAAAAATTTTAAATAGTATTTACCCACTGAACTTAGTACAAAACTTTGATCTAACCAGTTATAATTAGCAAGGGGAAGCTTCCGTTAGTTCCACTAAGCCAAATATACCAGGTCAAAGTCATATCTTCCTAGACATGCATAGGCAAAGCTTTTCTAACCTACTATCATCCATAACTTCTCCAGTACTGTACTGTTTATTAAGTTAACCTTTGTCCATAATTAATCTAATCCTAATTATCCAACAGAGTAAATTATTATTTTGGTGGTGCCAACTAATTTGGAGTCTCCCCTTAAATATTGAACTTTGAGTTTAGATTTTAGGTTTGTGTCAATTTACTTTATAGTTTTTGTATATTTAATGTTAATTTTAGTTAAGATTTAATATTTAATTAATTGTAATTTAAATTTATGTTTTTAATTTTAAATTAATTAAGTTGGATAAATTGTTCTTCTTTATTTGAGTTTTCTTTTAATTTTAAATTTATTAAATTATTTAAATTATTTTTGTTTAAAAAAATTATATTTGATATTTAAGTTTTTATTAATTCTTAATTTGGGATTGGTTTATTTGTTTGAATTATCTTTCTTTAAAGATTTATTTAATTTTAAATATGTTGAATTAGTTTTATCTATAGATTTATCTTTAAGATTTAAAATTTTATTTATTAAATTATTTTTATTTTGGATAGAAATTTTTAGATTGACATTTCTAGATTATCAAATATTTTACTAAGATATTTATTAAATTGATCTAAATCTATTTCGTTATTTTTAAGTTTTAAATTCAAATTTATCTTAATGTTTGGATTCATTAATTAATTTGAATTGATTTGGTCATTTTTCTATTTGACCAAATCAAGGTTGATGTTAATTTGATTAAGGTCTTGATTAACTTATCAAAATATAGATTATTTTATAGTTTTGAGTTTTTAATTAGATTTGGATCATGCAAATTTATATTATCATGCATCATACTAGGAATAATTTTATATTTATCTAAATTATCATGCAAATTATTTAAACTACTGCTGACAGGGATATTGTGGTAAATTATACTAATCTTAAGTGTACCCCCTTGTTTAGTAGGCTTTTCCGTTGGATTTAACCCGAGTCTGGATTCACTTTTAACTTGCTCCTTTAGTTTTAATGTCTCCTCGTGAAGTTTGATCAATTGGATCCAAAGCTCGTATTCATTCTCGAACTTTTCTAATTTGCATAAAATATTGTTAGGTAAAATAGTATAAATTGACTCAGTAACCTTTTTATTCAAATCTAAGTCCCGAGAATTCTTTTTTAATATCAACAAATAGTCAATATTTTTGCTTCCCAAGAAGCACTCCATTCCTCGCCTCCAATAGTTCAAATCTTGATCATATGGTGGTGGTTCATTGACATTTTGTCTGAGTATTTCTTCGTTCACTATTTTTCAACACTAAAAAAAAACTCACAAAGATTGCAAGACTATTTCTTGGGGTAAGTAGTGTGGGAGATAAGAAAATAAAGGTATTTTACCAATTTCAAAGAAAAAAATAATAAAAAAATATTATGATAAATTTTGTCAAACAGGATATTTTACCAATTCTGACTAATGGTGAAAAAAATAAAAATGACAAAATGCTTAAAAATATTGATTAATCAAAAATGTTATATATATA
>JBBMJZ010000036.1:18171046-18193257 GCA_037833815.1 Zingiber zerumbet | reverse complement strand
TACATAACATTTTTGAAAACATGTTCGATGATGTAGATAATGAATGTAATGAAACTTCTTTTGGTTTAGCATTCTTCTTTCTCAATTCTACATCATCTACAAGTTGTTACATATGCTTTATTTGATCTATTGTAATAGTCGCACAACTAGCAATCCTAAAGCCTTTGATTTTTAGTAGGTGGACTTTCACCCTTGAGTATTATCCCTTGCACACTTTAATACAGATATTACACGACCAAGTAACATTTCCTCCCAGGTTTCCTTGTTCAATCTTAGTAACAAATTTCCATAGAGAGCAATATCATCAATATCCTTCTCTACATTCTCATTTTAAAAATTTTCCATTGCAAATTAGGCTGAAATAATAAAAACATAACAATGAATATCAATCAAGTATACAATTTAAAACAATAATTAAAAGCTCATAGTTGTGGTAATTCTATACCGGGAAACTGTTGAGCACTATTACAAAAGTGAATCGGATTATAATTTAACGAAGTAGAACTAATTATTTTGAAATCCCTAAAATCTATCATATAAGTCTATATATATAAAGATATGATACAAGGATTTTTGGTTTCTCATGTGTGTTCAAATCAATCATTAAAAATATCTATCAATTAATCAAAATAATATATATATATATATATATATATAATTTATTTTTGATCCACAACGAAAGTAAAATTTGGAAACATATAGCAACATCATGGAAAAGCATCAACGCTAATTTATAAATTTTTATTATTTAAAAATCCAACCGCATCTTTTTTGCTCTGCAAACAAGAATCATCCACCACTTTACCACAACTTTTTCTCCAATAATACTGTTCATCGGAGAAAAGTCCAAACAACACTCTTCTTCCTTCCCATCTCCTTCACCTTTGACAATTTTAGAAAGAAAGATAGAAAGAATGAATGGTGATAACATACTTGTGGGCTATAGAGCTTGGGTGACAACCGTGTCAATGATCGACGAGCTTAGGTGGCAACGCGGTGGCTACCAACGAGTTTCTGATGGTGGCAGAGATGAAGTCGCGCAATGATGAGAGTAAGAAGGCCGATGAATTTTTTGTTGACACAGACACAAGGCTAGGGCTAATGGGCTATTTAACCCAATTAGCTTTTAGTTATTTCTTAATTAGTCCCCCAAAGTTCAATTTCGTTTGATTTGACCCCTTAACCTTTTAAATTTTTGCAATTTCAGTCAAACGTATCCCTCCCGTATGCAAGTCGTATCCGATTGATCATCAGACACACAAATTGGTGTATCGTACCCGTATTGTATCCGTATCCAATACTTCAAAAAAAAATTCAGAGTATTCGTGTTACAATTTTTTTTTTGAAGTATTGGATACGGATACGAATACGATACAGGTACGATACACGAATACGCGTGTCGAATATGGCAAATTCGGTATCGTTGACTTTCTGTAGGTTGATCAATCGGATACACCTGGGACACAAGAGGGATACGCTTTTGTTTAGGTGGAATTGTAAAATATTAAAAGTTTAAGAGGTCAAATCGAAAGAAATTGAACTCTAGGGGACTAACTAAAAAATAGCTGAAAACGAATTGGACTTAATTAGCCCTAGCCCTGTGTTTGTGTCGACAGAAAAATTCATCGGCCTTCTTCTTCCTCTCATCATCGTACAACTTCATCTCTGTCACCATCAGAAACTCGTCGGTAGCCGCCGCAACCCAAGCTCGCCGGTCACCACCGCGGTGCGGCCCAAGCTCCACAGCCCAGAGGTATGTTATCACCATTCATTCTTTCTATTTTTACTTTATGAAATTGTCAATGGTGAAAGAGATAGGAAGGAAGAAGAGTGTTGCTTGGACTTTTCCTCTACAACTCTTCTCCAATGAATAATATTATTATTATTGATGAGGTAAAGTGGTGGATGATTCTTGTTTGCAGAGGAAAAAGATGAGGTTGAATTTTTAAATAATAAAATTTTATAAATTAGCATTGATGCTTTTCAATGAATTTGCTGTCTATTTATGGGGTTTCTAAATTTTATTTTTTGTGTGGATCAAAAATAAAAAACATTATATATATATATATAGAGAGAGATTTAATAATTTTTAATGGTTGATTTGAACACACATGAGAAACCAAAATTCATTATATCGTATATATAGACTTATATGACAAACTTTATAGATTTCAAAATAATTGGTTCTAATCCACTGTCAAATTTTAATCTCATTCACTTCTGTAATAGTGTTTAACTGTTCCTATACAGAAGCACCACAACTATGGACTTTTAAATATTGTTTTTAAATTATATTCTTGGTTGATATTTATTGTTATGTTTTTGTTATTTCAGCCTAATTTACAATGGAAAATTTTCAAAATGAGTATATTCGAGGATGTTTATGATAATCACCCTCTATGAAAATTTGTTACTAAGATTGAAAAGGGAACCGAGGGAGGAAATGTTACTTGGTCGTGTAATATCTGTATTAAAGTGTGCAAGGGATCGTACTTAAGGGTGAAAGTCCACCTACTAAGAATCAAAGGCTTTAGGATTCCTAGTTGTGCGACTATTACAATAGATCAAATAATGCATATGTAACAACTTATGGATACGCAGAATTGAGAAAGAAGAATGCTAAACCAAAAGAAGTTTCATTACATTCATCATCTACATCATCGAACATGCTTCCAAAAATGTTATATAGTAGTAATTTTTCTTTGCAGAGTGATGATCTAACAAAGAAGAGGAAAGGAACACTTGACCCTCTTGAAAAAGCTTTTAACTTGAATGCTAGAGATGAGCTGCATTCTGAAATCGCGTCGTTGTTTTACACCGGGGGATTATCTTTCAATATTGCTATTAATTCTCATTACGTTCGTGCCTTTGGTATGGCTATTCAACGAACGATTCCAGGTTATCTTCAACCAGGATACAATTTATTGAGAACTATACTCCTTCAAAGAGAAAATGCTCATATTGAAAAGACGTTGGAGACAACAAAAGCCGCTGGAAAGGAGACACTTATCAAACTTGTCTTCATTAGTGGTGGGATGAAATGATAGAGAAGATGAGGGTTGTTATCTCGAAGGGGCCTCACATAGGAGATTCAAAATTTTATGAGGTTGTTCATGATATTCTGGTGGAGCGTTGGAATAAAAGCAACATGCCTCTACATTGTTTGGCGCATTCTTTGCATCCAAGGTAAAACTCTAAAATTTTAACTTTCTACATTTTAGAAAATTAGAAATATTAGTTTATGTTTAACTATCAATCTTTTTATATAGGTATTATAGCAATGAGTGGCTCCAAGAATCTCCCAACCGTCTTTCTCCTCATAGGACATCGAAGTATCAAGGGAAAGGAAAAAGTTCATTGAAAGATATTACTCCAATTCATTAGAACGAATAAGTGTGAGGAGTTTGCTTCTTTTTCAGTCGACATTGATGATTTTTCTGTTAATGATGCAATGCACAACCGAGATTTGATGTCTCCAACTAAGTGGTGGGTTATCCATGGTGCTTCTGCATCAACCCTTCAAAACTTAGCTTTAAAGCTACTTAGACAACCTCCTTCTTCTTGTTGTTGTGAGATAAATTGGAGCACCTACAATTTCATACATTCATTGATGAGGAACAAGATAATACAATAAAGAGCAGAAGATTTGGTGTATGTTCATCTTTTATCTAGGAGGAGCCCACATTATAGCTAAGGAGAAAGTAAGATGTAGGATCTTGGAGTAGATGCATTTGATTCCATGGACATGGAAGGTGATCTTATCCTTAAAATTGTAAATTTGTCTCTTGAATTGGAGGTAGTCTTATTTACTGATGAAGGAAGCATTGGTGACGAGACCTATAAAATGATTCAGTGATGGATACGATGATTGACTGTTTTTCATTTGCAATGGATATTATGAATGATGATTATGACTTTCTATATGTATATATATATATTTGCTCTATTTTCGTATCCATATCGTATTTGATACATACTCGTATCCATGCAACATAGTCAGTAAATTAGACAAAATAAAAAAAAATAGCTAGAAATAATAAAATCACATTTCAAATCATGCAAAAATAGAATAAATTTAAAACTTAAATCACAAATCATTCATATTACTAGATTGAATCTCTTTGAAATTTTTTATTTTTTGCATTGCAATTTCTTGTTGCAAAGAAAACATGATAGTGTATTTGTCTGTTGGCAGAAATAATACTTGCTCAATGGACTGTTGAATGGTATCACAATCTGCATAGTTTAATCAGGAAACTAAACGTAATATGCAACTCATCCCAGACTTGCAGCTCCAAAGCTTCTCATGACTAAAATATTTACTTTAGTAAAATATTTGGCAGTGAAAATATCTGACCATCCTTGAACAAGAAATTTAAACTAAAATATCATAGAACAAAAAATTTCATAGTTTCCAATTCAATGTGAAAGGTTGTAAAATCCAAAACCAAATGCAGAGCCAACATGGGCCCAGTGTGGGCAACTACCCACACATTGCCCACACTGAGCCACAAAATAAAAATAATAATTACGCTTATTTTTACTAAATTAATTGTCTCCTTTTCCTCTCCGTAGCATGCAAGCAACTCTTCGTCTCCTTCCCTCTCCATAGAGGGCCAGCAAGCAACGCCTTCCCTCTCCAAAGCAAGCAACGCCCTCTGCACAATAAGCAAGAAATTCTGCTCAAAGGTAACCCTAATTTTTTTTTTCTTGTTCAACAAAAAAGATGCATTCAAGGCGGCGACGTAGGCGCTTGCACTGCCCGGCAAGGCAGCAATGTGGCAGCCTCTTTAGCGGCCGTTGCCCTCACCATGCAGCGACGCGGCCGCTTTCGTAGCGGCTATTGCCAAGCAGCCACTTGTGGCACTGCCACATTGTTGTCTCGCCGAGTAGCATGAGTCACCGTGCCTGCACTGAACTAAAATCCTAGCTCCACCCTTGATAGCAAACACAAATATGGCACTTTGGTTACATGAGATACTCAATGTTCTAACTTAATACAGCCTTCAAAAAAATCCAAAGCCAACCTGGCTTACTCAATTTATCTCTGAACGGACATCTTACTATTCCGCTTAGGATTCAGATGAAGTTCCAAATAGTTATCATCAAGTTTTGCAGGAGTTCTTCTCGTGGAAAAATCCATGCAACAGATCGAAGATGGCATCTGATGACAAATAGTCTAAAGCTAAATTTGGTGAACTTACAATTTTCTTCTTCCCCGAATCTCTCATCCTATCCCACTCTAATCCTTACCTCTGCATCACTCTCTCTCCAAGTTCCTTTTTTTCCTATTTGAAACCTACTATTTCCTTAGCAAAAATGTTCGGCTTTTGCCCTAGGCGCGGCTTCATCCCATGAGTCAGTTTTACTCCGAGACCCACTGCGGGGAACCTAACCGAGCAACCTGCTATAACTGCAACATATCACCATAAGCCAAATTTTACAGTCCCCAGTGAGGAAAACAGTAGTTGAACAGCAAGCTCGAGTTCAAGAAGCTACGATGATGGAAAGGAAAACAGAAGTACAATAGCATCGACGCCGTAAACGGAGGCAAAGACAGCGCGTTTGGCTACTCTCTCCCTTGCGAACGGAGAGAACGACAGGGGATCCCGCAGGATTCAAAATTAATCACAATGGCGGCGGTTCTGGAACAAAATCGGAAGCGGCGGCCGCCGACAGAACGCGTGGCCTTTGATTAGTCAAACAGAAAGATACAGAGAGGGAAGTAGTCGATTAGAAAGCAGAATTGAGATCCTCTTTTCCGAAATTGATGTGTACTACGTCTTGAAGATGTGATTTAATCCGTTGTCTGATCGATGAAAAGATATGGAAACATATCATTTCCAGAACAGAGGATTTCAACTCGTAGAAAGCGGGTCCTGTCGGGATTATTAGAAAAGGAACTGACCCGATTCGAAGAAAACAGGATTCATTCTATTAAATATTTTATTTATTGTGTAAATTTAAATATAATATTAATACTTTGTGGCATCCAAAATATAAAAATTTAGCCATAAACTATTTTATAAATTGCTCGAGTTCATTCTATATTAACTTTCAAACTGTTAGTTATTTTGTAAATTAGTTTTTTTACTTTATGATTCTGAAATCAATAGAAATTCAGCCATCATAAATAGCCATTTTCATTGACTAGTATGATTAGGAAAATTATGTTCTTGACTCACTAACTTCATTCAATGTCTACTTGCAACTAATGAAAATAATCTAAACAAATATACACTTGAATTTTTTAAAGACAGTGAATTAGCATCACATGTTTACCAGTCATTAATCAATTCCAAATTCATGGTGTTCCTGAAATGACAATGGAAATGCTATTCTCATTACCAGTAGAAGGAGAAGCTACAGCTTGTACCTGACACAACCATTTGCACAACCCTAAACAGCATGACTATTAATATTTCAACCACACGCAGTAAATATACTGATGTGAAGAGGATAGTTCCCAAAACAAGCATAGGTTCAAAGAAATATATTAGTCTCACACTCAGAAATACAAAAGTGAAATCAAACTTTTGTAGTCTTTGTGCCAATAGAGATCTTGCAGCTCTAGCTCCAGATCCTGTGCAGACATGAATCTTCACAAGCTTCAAGTAGGGAAAAAATTGGATGATTATGAAGGTAATCATGGCAGAGGTAAAGAAGCTGCAGAATGTTTGATGAACTGACAATCTACTATGTATCATGAGAATATTACTCATGGAACCAGTTCAAGATCCTTGAAGTATTCGTGCTCCAGAGCTTGTCGAGCTGAGATTCTCTTACTGGGGTCTAAAATGAGCATTTTCTGGTAACCAGGACATTAATTGGAGGATTAGTGAAAAGCTACTGAATTCGGTCACAAGGTCAGAATTAGCAACAAAAGATATGCATATCAGTTCTACAAACACAGTATTATGTACAAAGGGCATAGGCCTTGATCAGATTTATGCCACCATGTACAAACAGATGTCCCAACATCTAGGAAAATCGGCAACCTAGTTGTAATGTTTTGTAATCAAACACAACCTCAAACTAGGTGAATCTAGTGAGACAAATGCTTAGATTAAAATGGAATACATATTTTAGACACGTTGCACATAATGAAGGACTTACAGAAAGAAGATCAATCCCTGGACCTCCAAGATTCGGAACTAGAGTTGCCAGATCCTGCACAGCAGATTACCAGTTCTTTAAGAGCAAATCAGAGAATAATACATGTAGAGTAGCAATGAACTGTACCACAAAAGCAGACCAATGAATGCTTTTATTCCTTCAGAAGTTGTTTACCACTGATTGATTAGCCAGGAGATAGTAACATAAATCTTGATCATATAGGAGGCAAAAAAAAAAAAAAAAAGAAGAGAATCTTTGACGAGATTATGTGCACCTCAATGTTGCTGGATTATGATGCTTGTATGATTAACTTGCAGGACAATTGCAGCAAGAGGATTTGGAAAATATCATGAAAACAAAACATTCACAATTACGTAGGTATTTTCCCTAAATATGGCTCTTTTTTCCTATATTTGGTTAGTATGTGATAGGAACAAAATAGGTGTTAAAGGCATGCTTGTAATAGAGACATAATCTGTGGTTACAAAAATTGGAATCAATGTTGTAATTTTTTAATTATTGAGTTTCCCTTTTTTTTACCTCTATGTTTGCTTGCTGCTAAGTAAATTTGGCTACTAAAAGGTCCGTATAAAGGGACTTGTAGTAGTGTTTTGGGAAAATAAATGAATTTTAGTTTATGGTGTGATTGCCAACCACTACAAAGTGTGATTACTTGAGAAACCTTAGGTGTGATGGTCTAGATCCTCTATTCTCCCTCTTTTTCTCCTTGCTTACAGCTAGAACCACTATATCTAAGCTGCAATCTATACAGTGAAGGTTTACTTAAGGTTGCTGTAGCAAAAGATTCTGGATTATCAAGTACACATATAAACCAATAAAATTCTATATTTTATCCTGGTAATAAGTCGGGGGGTAGTGGTAGGCAGCCACTTTCTAGTGATTTCATTGATTGACAATTTCTGAGGCCAAAATGCTAAAACAAAGGACCCTTATTACCACCTTAGATTGCCACTTGGGAAAAGCAGACTTGAAGTCAGGTAAGGAAGTAACTCCAGGCCAAATTTCTTCATTTGGGGTACCCAAGATTCTGTAAAATAAATAAACAGGCAAAAATTATTAGGCACACAGTGCAACACCTAATTTTAGTAATTTCAGCACTAAAGTAACACAAACCCGAATATCTTGAACAATTCATCAATCTCTGAATCTCCGGGGAACAATGGTCGCTGATTCACCATTTCAGCAAAAATACAGCCCACCGACCACACATCAACAGGTGTAGAATATTGTCTGGATCCGAGGAGGATTTCTGGAGCTCTATACCAAAGTGTTACTACCTGAAGTATGAAACAGAATCACGGAGTGGACATGATACTTTTGAAGTCTTTCATTGAGAATGTTTAAATCTCAATAGTATACGAGAATGTTGCTTGCAATCAGTTGAATGTACAGAGGGCTCTGAGCCTGTATGATGGACCAGGAAGGAACTAAACTAAATAGAACCTTAGGTCTAAACCTTCTCAATCTGGCTCAAAGAATGCCTTAAAGTAAAAGCTGATTCAGCTTTCAGCCATGAAGCGTTGTGGTTTAAGACTTGAAGACGGCAAAGTCATTGTGCTTTGTTGCGGCTAGCAGCTGTCCACAGTGACTCACTATGCTATGAGAAGCCCCCAATGTATAGAGAACTTGGTACCTCTATCAAGGTTCGAGGATTCCCCATACCCATGCAATGTGAGGAAAAAATGACATTTGGTGCATGGACAATTAATTAGTAACTATGCAAATAGATTATAATGACAATTTACAAATAAATCCTATATGTTATATAATATGCAGTGGTAGTATCAAAAAAATGATTTAGTCGCATTTACATTGATTTGCTTTGTTGAACCAAATGTCATTTTAGATGACTGGACGGAGAGGATCTTACATTCTCATCAAGTGGAAAACTTAGCTGAAGTGTTTTGACCAAAATACACCTTTTGTTATTCAAGAAAAACACTTGAAAGGAGATGATCTTACATTCTCATCAAGTGGAAAATTTTAACTAAAGCGTTTTGACCAAAAATGTACCTTTTATTATTCTATGAAAAAACTTTAGCTAAAGTGTTTTGACCAAAATACACCTTTTACCATTTCAGGGGAAAGATTGGAGAAGGCAAAAAAATAACATTGGATAATAATAATTTTGTTATTGTTGTTGTATTTGCTGACTCCACCTAGTGGGATAAGGCTTAGTTATTATTGTTATTGCATTTTCTTTTTTATCATTTATGACCAAAATAGCCCTCATATCACTTCTTCTTTAAACATAAATAATTAAAAATGTACATTTTCTTTATGGAATGAGCTTCATTTCCATAGAACCATTGCGCACTTAGCCTCGTAGAAAGTTTAAGTATTTATTCAGAGGTGAAAGTAAAAGTAATATGATGAATAGTAGCACCTCATGTGTGAATGTCCGAACAGGAATGCCAAAAGCTCTAGCTAACCCAAAGTCTGCAAGCTTCAAGGCATTAGTTCCTCGATCAATCAAAAGATTTTGGGGCTTCAGATCTCGGTGAAGAACCCTATGAGAATGACAGTAGGCAATGCCACGAAGTATTTGATACAAATAAGTCTGCACATGCATAAGAAATCTAAGACAAATATCATAATGTAACTGCAGAAACCACAGTTCTCAGATTCAGTAACATATGCATCATATGGACTAATATAATTAACCTATATGTTGTGCTTACAACTGTGAAATTTGAATAATCTTCCTCCTTTGTTCATTCATTAGCATTGGATGATTTAGCAGTGAGCGATTTATTTCTAGGCATGAAAGATACTTGTGTTCATTGACAGAATATATTGACCAGAGAAGATATTGTAGATCATATGCATATGTTTCCCAAACAAATAGTTATGACATACTCCAAACAACTGATTAATTCACACATCAGCATGTCCTTTAACAAATCCTTGAACTGCCTCAACAACAAACAATATTCATGCTAAAAATCATTTGAAAGCATCTAATCCAAGATCATGTAACATAAATCAAAGCAGACTAAACAAAGGAAAGCAACTCACTTTAACTAATCGTGGATCTTTAGCAAGTTCTGGGCAAGAGTCCATGTGCTTCTTCAAGTCTAAGTCAAGATACTCAAAAACTAAATAAATTCTTTTGTCACTGTGGACTACATCCTGCAATCTGTTGTGCCAATAAAATCACCAAAATACAAAGCTTTTTTAATACAGCATGAGAGACATTTAAAACTCTGGTTGTGTATGAACAAGCATGATTAAGCAAAAACAAGCGAGGAGATTAAGAAAATTGTTGTAGCTTCAAATTCTAATGCAACATTGAAGTAATTGTAGAATGATCTGATTTCAAACTACTACTTAAAGATCTGATTTCAAGGTACTATATAGGTGATCTAAAATATCCAAACTGATGAGGATCCTAAATCCTTCATATAATCATAACTTACGATTATTTTTGAATGATGAACATGAGGGACAAACCCTTAAAGAATGTCATGCTAGATCAGCATACATTGCATGATCCATTTAGTTCTACTTGATCTCTAAAGTTTCATAAAGTAGCAGGCAAGTCCTCTTGGCGACACGGCTGTTGAATCATGCCACTGGTAAATTTTAGGAATTCTTGGTAACAAAGTAAATAATAAACCAACAAATCCAAGCAACCTTTTATAGATACTAATGTAACGTGCTGATAATACATTGCTAGTAAAAGCATTCAGACAGAGTCAAAGCAAGCCATGTATTAAGATTAGCTTGATTACGAAAAAAGACCAAAAATTATCAAGATCTAAAGGTAAAAGCTTGGAAGGAATGAAGACCTGACAATGTTGCTGTGCTGCATCTCTTTCAGTAGAGAGATCTCTCTTATGGCAGTACTTGGAACTCCCTCGTCTTCATTCTCCAGCCGGATCTTCTTCAGCGCTATTGTCTCATTAGTGAGACGATCCCGAGCCTTGTACACCACCCCGTAAGTCCCCTCCCCAATCTTTTCCACCTTCTCATACTGCTACCAAAATCCCTCATTTCACAACCAGGAAAAGAAACCACCAAAACCTTCGTTTGCTAGAATCGCTCACCTGGTCCATCCTATTCCCAGAAAAGCGGCGCTCTTTCGGGCACACGAAACGCAGGAAACTCAAAGACCTAGCAATAAGAGACAGTTGGAAAAGAAAGAATTTTTATTGACTCGAAGCGACTAGACCGAATCCAACAGTGATAGAACCGACTCAAGTAATCAATCTCCCTGTTACCGATCGATCCAGATTGGCGAAAGGGATCAAATCCTCACCACAAAAGCAGATGATGGCTGGAAGTAAAAAAAAAACACGAAAATATCACGGAGGGAGCGGGCTCACCGAGGTGGCGGACGATCGGCCAAGTTCGATCGGGGACCGAAGCAGTGAACAGACAGGAAATAGAGCGTTAAGGAGTCGGAACGGATGGCATCTGAAAGGTAGAGGGAGGCGCGGAGGAGGGAAAGAGGGAGGCGTGGACGGAGAAAGCTCGTCTCGGTCTCTTTTTCGCAGTGTGGTGTCCGGCTGCGCCCTGGTTAAAAGCCTCGGTTAATGTCGAAGGCGGGCGATCCGGTGTCCACGGCGAGACAGGAACTTATCGGAACTCATTGGCAGTCCCCACTGGCTATCCCGCTGTGGCACTGACACGTCAGTTTCTCTTGGGAGACCCTTCGGAGGCTCACAAAGTTTAAACAAAAATAAACTTAAATAAATTCTTTTATCACTATTTTTTTTTTCTCTCGTATTTTTTTTTTTAAATTGGAATCAATAATTTTTTCCAAAGCTGCATTTAATTGTTTTGAATTACTAAAAAAGGCACATTATATTTTAATTTTTATAAAAAATATTATTCTCAGTTTACCTTATCCAATTCATGTCCAAGAATATGGATATTGATTTGAAATGATTTAGAAATCTCTAAACAAATCAGTAAAAAAAATTTGCATCGGGCTAGGTCCGGCACAGTTCATAATTTCAGGTCGGCCACTCGACACTAGTAGACTCTAGATCTGGTTTAGCCTACTAGTCATGTCTAGCTCGGGCTGCGAGATGAGCCAGAACAAATAAATGCATCGGGACCCAAAGGAAGTGGTGCGGGAGGGACCTTGTGGCATGCCATTATGAGTTCCACGAGCAGGAGCAGCCGGCAACGCATTTACTGTCGTGGTGAAGGTGTGCATGAGACCTGATTAATGGCACGTGAATGAAGAAAAAAAAGGCTGATGAAATAGTTATGGAGGAAGATAAGTAGGAGGAGGTCACGATGGATCAGTGGATGATGCATGGTGACCTTTACGAGCCCTAATCACAGCTCAACTCAACTCCAGGACATGGCCATTGATCGATGGAGCAGCGAAGGACACTAGTAACTCAATCATTCTCCTCTTTTCAGTGCTGCTCAGAGGTGCCTTAAATTCATGGCTATAATGGATGATTCCCTTTCTCGTTCAGCTTTGTGGGATAGAAAAGCCTCTGGAGATCCCAAACCTTATTGACTTGCAGTGATTTCAGGGCCCATGGCACAGGCATTGATTACTTATTAACCAACCACATGGCCTTTTGATTCAAAGTAAGGCAGGCAGATAGTTGCTCGGGTTGTGGATTGATAGACTAAGGGAGTAATTGTTGATTTTACAGCTAGGGATATAAGTTTTCTGACGTAGAAAACAGCAGTTTGATTTACCTGGTGTATAGATCATCTTGAACTTAACTGAGATGGAGCAGAAGTTTGACATGCCAAAAGCCAAGAGTTTGAAGCTCTGAAAATATCAACATCATTTCTCATTGAAAGGATGCAAACAGCAAAGGCAACGGGATTCAAATAGCACATCTTGTTTAATTATAGACTTTGCAGCAAGATTATGACCACCATATGTATGCATAGCTACCACAAGAAAACTTGAGAAAATTAAGCATATGATATCTATATAGTGAATCAGCAGACATCACAAGTCTACTTCAAGTGCGACAGAGGTCCTGTTCCTCTTCCAGATCACCATAGTCATCATCGTTGTTGTCGCTGTCAGCATCACCATCATCATCAGAAAACTGAATGGGTCCGAGCAGTGTACTCAGTATTATGTGGTTCCACCGGATAGCTCCCAAGTGTCTGAATCTTGTAGCAAAGGATTTCCATGAAGACGAGTCCCTAACATTCTCTTCCGCAGTACTCACGGGCAAAGTGTGGTTTCTTGCATCTGGGAAGTATGTCACAGCTAAACTATCTGCGCTCTCGTGAACATTGAGGTCTAATACAGGTGATAATGGACGACCAAGAACTTGGACGTTGCAGACACTTCAAAATGTAAAAGAGTAATTTAGAGTGATTCAAACGAGCAGATAAATAAAACATGGCATTCCTTCAAATTCATCTAAAAACAACTGAAAGTTCTTATATGCGCTGTTTATCTTGAAACATCTTGTTCTTATTTACATGTTAAATTCCTAAACATCAATATCGAATACAGGTATTTTGTGATTCTCTACATGTATTAACTGGTGCAGATAATGAGCAAACAGAAAGGATGATAGAAAACAAATAGCAAGTAGAAAATAGGTAAATTATGCAAGACTTGATGACAAACGAAAGAGTACTACTCTCCTCTCCTAACTTACCAAATATAATAGAGATCATCAATTGCTTGTTTCTGGACCCTACCCAGCAACTCAATCCTCAGAATACCACCAAGGCAGATAACGGGCTTAGGAAGCTTGAAAGATTGTAAAATATTTTCCTGGATAACCATTTTCAAAGTAATAATTCAATAAGGAGTTTACTTTAATGCTATATTAACAAGTAAATACCAAGTCATCAGCAGCAGGTATATGATACTGACATCAGGCCTCACACCTATTTGTTTAATAGTGTACACATATATTATCACATGTTAAGCGAGATATGTCATTCATCTCATGCTAGTTAGACACTAAATGGTTCAGAATAAAGTATCCCAAGATAAATGCAACAAAATATTAACCCATAAAAATGGCATCTACTTCAAACATAGCATCGTCAAACTCATACTTTCACAGAACGGATAAAATTAAAAATAAAAATATCCTTCTGTTTTCCACAGCAATCATTTTGGGTGAAATAAAGATGCAATTCACCATTAATCAAAATGCCAAAGACCAATACAAAGCATGGTAAAAATCGAAATAGCTTACACTACCCAACCACAACACTTGAGTAAATCATCACTATGTTGGACTAATTTATTGCTGTTGATACAATCACAGCTATCAATTGTTCTTCTTTCACATGTGAAAAAAAAATCAAGTACTTGACCTTGCACCATGATAATATTTAGATTGTGCATGCTTCAGATCTATGCAGGAATCACTAGATGTGGAAGGAGGAATTTTCAGAAATGATCAGAATAGCAGCAAAGATTGAGATACCAAAACTCATAAAGAAGAAAATACAAATGTGTTTGCATCCTCTCATGAGTAAAAGATCAAAGGTTTGGAGATGCTAAAACTCAAAAGAAGAAAAATATAAATGTATCCGAATCTCCTTAAATGTAAAAGGCTCTTGAACAAGGAGTGGGGTGATTCATCTAAATAAGAGGTATTAGATGTAATTAATCATACAGAAAAGTAATCTCTAAAAAGAATAAGATAACCATTGCAATAAAAGGTGTATTATTCTAATCGAGTCAGACAAGATACTGACTTAACCACGAACTTGCATAATCATTATCAAATAAGGGAGATAGTGCACAGAGCCATAAAGTAATACCTCAGGTAGTTTTACAATTTTTTTAATATTCTGATACGGCAATCATCCAAATCTTTCATATGAATAAATGAAATAAAGAAAACACACACACAAAGATCTTCCAGCATGCTACTTAGTTAAAAAGGGACCATAACTTTTTAGGGTAAATTTGTGAAAAGCTACCATAAATATAAAAAATTAATATTCCTAAATTACCTGGACCATTGGAAATTCTGGTGAAGTATATGTCCAGTGGTAGTTTTCAACCAGAGTTGATTGCTGATCAGTGCTACTACTTATACCCAAGCCTGATCTGGAACACCCCATCCGGAAACGCACAGCTTTTGCAGAGTATATGGGATGACCAAACTGAAAAAATGCTGAATAAACAAAAAATAAACATAATTATGGGATCTAGGTATAGTTCAAGTATTATGATGGCAGAATAAAAGGCTAGAATGAGACCTCTGAATGGCTTTATCTTTATCTCATCAACAATACAGAGGTTTGCAACTAATTTGTAAGTTAAATTCTCCGGCATACTAGGATCTCTCTGCCCGCTACTCGACCAATAAGAAGGCCTGCGGTCCATTATTTCACTAGGTTCTAGTGTATTCTCAATGCTCTCATCTGGATAGTTGTCAGTGCTGGAAGCATTTATTGCCTGATAAATGCAATTCCTTTCACATTTAGAAGAACCCAGACAATGGCTTAGGTATAGATAGACACGATGCTCTCTCTCCAAGCTTTCCCATTCCGCAGCAGCACTACAACCAACTTCTGCAGTCTTGCTAACATTCCTTACTTCAGCAATCCGAGAAAAATTTGGCACGTCAGGAGAAATTCTTAAGCATAGCGTTTTGCCAAAACCATTTGCAACAACTGCAATACATGTCAAACAGCTGCCTCAAAATCAAACCATGAAGTATATGATATTCTGTCATAAAAAGTTTAAGACTATGTCCAATAATATAACACAGACTTAACCGTAATTTAGAACCAAATAAAAGAAAATTACTACTAAAATAGTATATATTTCCTTGTCAAAATTTACCTCAAAATTGTGTTTCACAATGAACCCTTTTGCTATAGCACTATCTAGTATCTCCTCCTTCAAAGAAACGAAGACACAATGTGACACAGTTACAGAATCACCCAATCTCTACTCCACACATTAATCCTAAATCTTGCATCAATCACGAATTGCAGTATTCCCAGCAGTTTTTCTTCCCACTGTTAAACTATATTCTTCCTCATTATGGACATTATTCCTAAAATAAAACCTGAAGAAATAGACAATTTTAAGCCTGACAACGGGGTAGAAGTCCAGCTCTATGCCCTTGTTTATAACACTAGGAAGGAACAACATCATACTAAAATTATTTTAAAAAAAAACTATTGAACGGATACATTTCAACTCCATATTCTGAAATTAGAGAAAAAGTGAACTACCAGAGACATAAAATTAGCAAAAGCAAGAATCCTATAGAAACAAATCGGACATCCCTACTAAAATTGTGCACCTCATGCATGTAGGTAGGTATCTAGAAATGTAGACAAAAGGCGAAACGAGAAGTATCTCACCCTTTAGCAAGTCATAGTTTTTCGCTAATTAAATGACCCATGTATCAATTTAAAAAAAAAAATAGAAACTCCTCAATTCAACTCACGGTAATAAATCAAAATTAGAAATAAAACAATAAAAAAAAAACAATCTTACTCATTCACCGCCTATCAGAAATAGTGGTAACTCACCGAACTTGCGCCAGGACCAGGACACAGCGCTGACCCGCGCGAGGTCCTCAGGATCGTCGAGGCGGATGAGCACGGCGGCGGCGGCATCCGGCCCCAGCCATTCTAGGAAGTCCCAGCGGCCATTCATCCTCGGAATCCAACTCTGCAGCAAGACTAACCACGATCCGGAACCCAAAAAATTGGAGCAAAATGGGGAAAAGAAGTGTTCTTACCCGCGGAATGGCCGCAGGGAAGACCGATTGCGGCGCAGCAAGGAAGCGAAACCCTAGGGCGAAAGGCTAGGGAATGGATTCGAGAGAGAGAGAGAGATGGGAGAGAGAAAAAGAGGCGGAGACGAACGCAGGGGAAATGAATGAAAGGGAACAGAAAAAGGAAGGCGATGGGAGCGACCGACAGGATAAAGGACGGGAAACCTTTATCTCCAAGTAAACGCATTATTTAATTAAAAAAACTAGTTTAAGGAAAAATATTTAAAAAAAAAACAAAACGAGCCTATTATTTTTATTTTTATTATAATTGAAATCCGTCCCATTCTTAAAAACAAAACACTTGTATTTTTTTATTTTAAAAATAGTTTTGCTTTATTAATTCTTTTATTTTTTTCCTAAAATATAAGTTTAATAATAAACAAATATTATTTTTTATTAATTTATTATAATTATTTTTTATAAAGTACTTCGCTTGTTTAAAAAAAATAACTTATAAACAAAGAGTTAAATGTAGAAAGAAATAAATCAAGAAAACAATAATGATTGCAGCTACTTTGTCATTTAAAATCAAAATCTTTGAAAAAAAAAAGATTCATTAGTTCATAAATATTATTGTTCTTTATATCGATATTAAACAGCGTGTTTCATTGGAGCCATAAAAAGTCAGTAATTTTTAAAACATAATGAATTATAGAGAGAAGAATAAAATTTATTTGGAGTTTTTAGAATTTCTATGAGATTTTTTTTATTTTTTATTTAAATATTTAATTTTTACGATTCAATTAATCAATGATTGATTTCATCAAAAATTTTCATGTCATCAGTCATCCAGAAAAATTCCATAAGACCTGATCGACAGCTCAGTGTCATAAATGTTTAATTTTTTTTAGTAGGGGCCAAATTGATTATTGTTAAATAAGTTAAATTACTGATTTAATAACTTAATTGAATTTATTGTGATCTTTCTTTAATCCTTTAGATGTATTTAAGGTAATATAATTATCGATTAATTAGTTTACTAATTTAGTGAGTTAATTGAAGATAATAACTTGCTAAATTAAAATTAAATTAAATTATTTAAAATGATGAGCAATTTAATAGTCAATTTATATTTTAATTAATAGTTGACTTATTAAAAATATTTGTATTTCTTTAAACTTCTTCTTATTTATATATCTTTTTATATTTTGAACTATAAAATCATTAAATACTTTTAGTTTAAAGGTAGTTCATATCAAATCATATTTTTCCAAAAAAAATCAAAATCAAAAGATCAACCCAAATTAATGCTCTTTAAAAAAAACAAAATGATATCCATCATATATTTTATTTCAAAAATATCATTATTTGCGTTTTATTATAGTCGCTACTACTAGATAGCTATTAGAATTATTTCCAAGTGAATTTAATTAATTTAAAATAAATTTAATAAATTTTAAATAATTTTGATTAAGTCAGTAAAAAATATTTAATATAATCATGTTAAGAGTTTATGATTTAGAGTTTAAAATTTTAAGGAAATAGTTAGTTTTCACATTGTAACAATTATCAAGTAACTTCTATACAGTAAAACATACAAAAGTAGCTTCTACCTCTTGTGACTAAATTCTAATATTCAAATCTTAAATCCTAAATTTTAAACGGTCAACACTAACATTGTTACCTTTTCAAATTATTGCAACTACCTAGTATTTTCTACATGTTATAACTAAATTATAAATTATAAAATATTGAACCTTAAATCCTAAATTATGAACACTATTAATGTGGGGGTAGAGATGGAGCCAAAGTGGAGGGAGGAGATTTTTCTCCCTTTTCCTTTTTAGGGTTTTTGGGGCCAAAGTAGAGAGGGATCACCATTTTTTCTCAAGTATCACTTTCTCCATCCCCTCGGCTTCTTCTTCGTTGTGGTGGATCTCGCCAGCTTCCTCCTCTCCATGGACGTCATATGTTGACACTCCCTCTCCTCCCTTGCTACCGGCCACAACGGCGCAAGATCTCCATCTGCTCCCTCCTCTCCTTCTGCATCGTGGTTGATCTCGCCGGCTTCCTCCACTCCATGGATGTCATATGCTAACGCTCCTTCTCCTCCCTTGTTGTCAGCCATGCAAGTGCCAGATCGCCACCCACTGCCTCCTCTCCTCCGTTGGGGACAATCTTGTCACCTTCCTCCTCTCCATGGACATTGTACACTAACGCTTCATCTCCCTCCCTCGCTATCAACCACGCTGGCGCCAAATCTCTGCCCGCCACCTCCTCTCCTTCTTCGTCGCGGTCGATCTCGTCAGCTTCCTCCTCACCATGGGCACTGCACGATGATATTCCCTCTCCTCTCTCACTGCCGACAATGCTAACACCAGATCTCCACCCCGATGCCTCCTCTCCTTATTCTCCGTCACGACAAATCTCACCTGCTCCCTCCTTTCCATGGACGTCGCATGCTGACACTCCCTCTCATCCCTCACTGCTAACAATGCAGGTGTTAGGTCTTCGCCCATCACCTCCTTATCCAAGGCAACCGATCTCATCGGCTTCCTCCTCTCCATGGCCGCACATTGACACTCCCTCTCATCCCTCGCCGTCTCTGTCGTCAGGAATTTCTCTCTCATGATAATCTCCTCCTTTGGCCTGTGATGCCCCCTTTGTCACACGATCTCCCCTTCCCTTCTCCCACCTCCTATTCGGCAGCTCCATGTGCCACCTCCGCCAGATCCATTCTCATACCCTCACCTTCAATGCCTTCTGTGACCCCTTCGTCACCTCTCACGTCTTCTCCTTTGTCATCCTCTCCCCAGTGAGCTCCCTCCACTACTCCCACCTCCTCTTTTCCCGAGTCCCCTCCCTGACTCCTTCACCGTAGATGCCCTCCTCTGGGGCTACGTCGCCCGTGTCAGCCTAATTGACGCCCTCCTCTTCTACGCTGGCTCCACTCCATGATCTACGCGAGCAGTCGACTCTATGGTGTCATGCTCCGCCTCTCAGAGCCCTCCGACCTTCGAGCCCTCACTGTCGCACTATTGTACTCCACCTCCTAGAGCCCTTCGGCCAATGTGGTCTCAACGCCACACCTGCCCACCTCCTGGAGCCTTTTAACCTCCGAGCCCTCGCTATCGCGTGCCCCTACCGCACTCCATCTCCCGGAGTCCTCCAGCCTCTAAACCCTCCAGTCATATGTGTATCCTGCAAACCTGCACACTCATATACACATATCAAATAATGGGAGTAATTCTAACTTAAACTCTTTGCCCAAACACCAAAACACATGGTCGCACAGACCATTGGAATTGCTTTAACAGAATGTACAAGTCTGCATTGGTTAGAATCTCCTAAGACCGCTGACATACAGAACATCGATAAGCAAAGTGAGTCACATCGCTGGTCAACTTAGGCCAATAGAAATTGGCAGAGATGAAGGTCAACATCTTATCACATCCAAAGTACCCCTCATTATGAAGCTCGCTCATAATCTGCTGTCTTAGAGAGCAGTCTGGAATGCACAACTGCAACCCACAAAACAGATAACCATTATGTAAAATAAAATCATGTTGATAACAATCATGTACCTCCTGGAATATCCTTTCGAATGATGGGTCAACTGCATACATATTTGGAAAAACCTCAAAGTCCGCAACACAGTACTCATGGTGGTGAGTAATAAAGAACACCGACTTAGAGCATCTGCAACACGGTTCAGACTTCTCGCTTGGTGCCTTAGTGTAAGGTAAACTCTTGTAAGTAAGCCACCCATTTGGCATGCCACATGCTCAGCTTGTATTGACCATTGATATACTTTAATGCTTCATGATTAGTGAACAAGATGAATTCCTTCTGTACTAGGTAGTGTCGCCAATGCTTCAAGGATTACATGATGGTATGAACTCTAAGTCGTAGGTAAAATAATTTTTCTCGGATCCAAAGAGATTCTTGCCGAAGAAAGCAACTGGTCGCCCAGATTGACTCAGAACACCCCCGATACCTACGTTGGATGCATCATAGTTGGCCTCGAATATTCTGTCAAAATCAAGAAGGGTCAGAACTGGTGCTTCGATCATCCTTTGTTTGACCAGTTGAAAGCTAGCCTCTGTTTATTCAAACCCCTTGAAATCCCTTCCCTTGAGACACTAGGTGATAGGAGCAATCAGAGTGCTAAAATTTTTGATGAATCAACGATAAAAAGAAGCTAAGCCATGAAAGCTTTTGACATCGTACAAGGTCCTTGGTTGAGGCCATTCCAGAACTGCATTTTATCTTTGTTTGATTTGCATGTACACCATTAGTAGATACAATAAAGACGAGGAAAGTTACCGATGTAGTAAAAAAGAGCACTTCTTCTTGTTTACAAATAAACACTCCGTTTTCAATTTTCGAAGGCAGCACGGAGATGATCGAAGTGCGATGCCCATGTTGGACTGTAAATGAGGATGTCATCAAAGTATATCACTACAAACTTTTCCATAAAGGCCTACAAGATCTGATGCATAAACCTCATGAAGGTACTGGGCGCATTGGATAGTCCAAAATGCATGATCATTCACTCATATAGCTCATGCTGCGTCTTGAATCTCATCTTCCATTCATCACCAGGACTTATTCTGATCTGGCGGTTTATGCTTTTAAGGTCAATTTTTGAGAAGACCTTAGAACCGGATAGCTGATCCAACATATCATCCAAGTGGGGAATTAGAAATCTGTACTTCACTGTAATCTTGTTGATAACTCTACTATCGACACACATACACCATAAACCATCTTTCTTTGGTACTAGTAGTGCAGGAACTGCACAGAGGCTCATGCTCTCTTGGATGTGTCCCTTTTCCAGCAACTCCACCACCTGATATTGTAATTCTTCTGCTTCTAGGGCTAAGGTGATAAGTTAGCCGATTAGGCAAACTCAACATCGGAACAAGGTCAATCTGATCTTGGATATCACTCATCGACGGTAGCTTAAAAGGAAGATCCTCCGGCATAATCTCATCAAAATCTGCTAGCAGCTGCTGTACTTCGGCTGGTAACTTCGCGCCCATGGTCGGAGCAATGCTTTGGCATAGTAGCAAAGCAAATACAACTCCTTGCTCTACTTCATCTAAAAACCTGGATATATAAAGCAGATTAATATTTTTAACTATCGGAATTGGAGTAGTTCCTTCCTACCGCGGTGCCAATACAATTTCTTTTCCTTTGACGTTAAGGGTATAGGTATTCTTTTGCCCATCATGTATATCACTGCAATCATATTGTCAAAGTCGCCCCAACAATACATGACATGCATGCATGACTACTACATCACACCAAGCACTATCAGAATATTTGTCAATTGAAAAGGAAACGAGGCATCGTCAGTCTACTGTTACCTCACTTTCTTTATTCAGCCAAGATAACTTGTATGATTTAGGATGACGATCT
>JBBMJZ010000036.1:18023839-18049668 GCA_037833815.1 Zingiber zerumbet | reverse complement strand
AGATCGTAGTGTAAGCTCGCAAAGAACTGCGGAGAAAACACTCCGCAACGGCTATATCCTGTGCTCCCAATCGATTGAAACCAATCTCAACCGATTGCCACGTCAGCACCGCTCCATCGTAGACGTCCATCACCTGCATCCTGTAGAACGGTCACTTCCCAATCTATCGACTGATCGATTGGGACTGTTTGAATTGATCGCTCGATCGATTCAGCGCTTCTCTGTGCTCTCGCGTCCGCGTAAGAGCTTCTACTGCCCAATCGATTGACAGATCGATTGGCAGCTCCCAATCGATCGCCCGATCGATTGGGAAAGCCTCTGTGCTCGCGATTTCACATCCCAATCGATCGACCGATCAATTGGACCTTATTCAATCGATCGCCCGATCGATTGAACACTCTAAACTTGACTCAAACTCAAGTCCAAAGTCCAAAGTCCAAAGTCCCAAACCCAACTCCCGGTCAACCATGACCTATTGGGTCTCCATGCCTAGCATTTGGCTACACCCGACCAACCTCGAACTAGCCTTCTAGCCTCCTCCATCAACCTTGCGTCCCTCAGATATCTCTCATCATTCACGCCTTGCCTTTAGGAGTTTCCTTCGGCCTCATCCTATTTGTCGAAGCATACCACCACACTCGACCAACCTCGAACTAGCCTTCTAGCCTCCTCCATCAGCCTTGCGTCCCTCGGATATCTTCCCATCCTTCACGCCTTGCCTTCAGTAGCTTCCTTCGGCCTCATCCTAGTTGTCGGATTCTCCTTGCCAAGTCACACTAGGACTTACCTTGCCAATACCACATGCTTGGACTTACAACCTTTGCCAAGATCACACTTGGACTTTCCCAAATGTCTGGCTCCTCACCAGGACTTTCTCCTGCCTAGCTCCTCACTAGGACTTTCCCGTTGCCTGGTTCCTCACCAGGGCTTTCTCCTTGCTAAGATCACACTTGGACTTTCCAATTTGCCTAACCTCCAGTTAGGACTTCCACCACTGCTTAACCTCCAGTTAGGATTTCCAGACGCCTAACCTCTAGTTAGGACTTCCCAAATGCCTAACCTCAAATTAGGACTTAGCCAGTCAAGTCTCCTGTCAACCCTGACCTACTTGACTTGTCTTCTCATCAACCTGGTCAACCCTTTGACCATCTCCACAACCGGACTATTGCCCTAGCAATCTTCATATATTATCAAACATCAAAACTCAAATCCCGACTCAAGCTTGACTCAACTCAAGCTTAGTCAAACTGGTCAACCTTGACCTAGAGAAATTACCTCAACAGAACCTTAATCTACAACTACTTACCTTCATTGTCGATGTAAGGGTATGCCGACGTGGAGGACACGTCAATCAGATTGTGGCAGCCACGACCGAGAGTGATCATGTTGACAACTATGCCTTCGGGGGTGAGGGGCTTGGCCACAAGTGGCGACAGTGAAAGGGCATGGCGACGAATAAATGAGGGAGAGGAAGGAGGCAATATTGTTGGGGGAGGACGAGCAGAGAGGACAATGATGGGATAAGTGAGGCGAATAATTGGACTGTGGTTTCAGAGTCAAAGATGAGCAGGGTAGAAACAAGGGCTACCATCTATGCCCGAAGTTGGTTGGCAGCTAAAGAAGTAACAAATATATTGTAAGTTTATTCTAAATAGATAAAAGAAAGAAGAGACCTATATTTATAATTACAATAAAAAATTAATTAAAATTAAAAATAAAATTATAAGGTGTAAAAAAAGATGTGACAATAATAAATTTGTGAATCAGGTCTCCAACCTTAACTGTAAATTAAAATTATTTGAATTAATAAAAAAAATTGAAAACAAGCATATACATTTTTTTTCTTTCTTTTGACTTGGTATTCACTTGATGGTTGAGAATTATTGGTTTTATTTATTTATTTTCCTCTTTACATGGTACATGGATGGAGCCACTCAGGGATGTACTACAGTTGAGGATAGCCCCTGAGTGGCTCCGTCTCTGCCCCACTCATCATGTGTTATCGATCCTACACTGATAACTAAGCTAAACATAATCAGCAGGTTTGTGAATATAAAATAAGTGTCAAAATAAATATTCCTTTCCCACCGGAATTTTTCAATCTTTATTTTAGCTACTTTTTTAGACATGTACCATATTGGCAAATCATTCATAGCTATTAGTAGCATGCTAAAGTTGCATCACTAAAATAAAAAAATAAATAAAAGAAACAGTTGAAAGTCTTAAGGGTATAAAATTAGGTTTGTATATATAACCCTATGAATCTCACACAATGAGTTGGGACTCAACTACTCATTTTCCAAATGGTCACTTCAACACACATAACATGAAACACGTGCTATGATGTGTTTCTTTCTCTTTGGAAGTGTATGTCATAAAAAAATATTCACATTGTACAAATCTTAGTTCAAGTGCGTCTCAATACTTAATTTGAGTTTTCTCCTCGCTTATCCTCCAAAATGCATCAATATAATGAAAACTCTAATCTGGCTATTAGTCAAGTTTAATGGATTGTGAGAAAATCCATTTCTATTACAATAAAAATTTATGAAATAATCTCATCTTAGTAATATTACTAAGGCAACATATGTATAGATTTGTTCACAACAAAATTAATACTATCTCATCTTTGCATGTTCCTTAGCATCATAGGCAATTGTTTGTGTAAGAGAGTCAATCTTAACTTGTCAGACATGTCTTTAATGTGCAAATAAATAATTCATAAAGTAAATGTGTACACTTAATGCATAATAAAATATTATAATAATGAGCATAATATCTTAAATACTTGTATGTTTAGTTACAATTACATCATAAACAATCCAAAAAATCTAACATGATCTATAAATACATCTTTTGGTATTAGCTTAATAAAAGGATCAATCAACATCATTCGCGTAGGCATGTATTTCAAAGTCAACTCCTTCTTTTCAACTATATCTCTGATGAAGTTGTACTTCATGTTGATATGTTTGATTTTTCCATGATATTTGGAGTCTTTTGTATAAGCTTGATTGATTATCACAGTAAACTATTACAGCTCCCACTGAATTGGTTACGACACCCAAATAACTTAGGAATTTTCTCAACCAAACACCTTCTTACACTACAAAAACACATGCCACAAATTCTACTTTCATTGTGGATAAAGACACACCTACCATTTAACAATAAAGCATATCTAAAGATGGATTTACACTCATCTAAATCACCATCCCAGTATGTATCTGTGTATCCATCAGTGTTAGAACCATTCCTTGATAACATAAGAAATAATCTGTAGTACCATTTAGGTATCTCAAAATTCTTTTAATTGCACTCTAGTGTCTTCTTCTTGGATTAAATTGATACATGCTAACTAGACCCACATCATAACAAATATTAGGATGAGTATACACCATTGCATACATCAAACTTGTAATTGCACTAGAATATGACAATTTAAACATCTTATGGATTTCTTCAAAAATATTTGGGCACATCGCATGACTTAAGTTTTTGCCTTTGATCACAGGAGTAGGGCTTACAATTTGGTATTCTAAATCATTCTAGAACATTTTTAACATAAGATTCTTGAGACAATCAATCTTTGTGAATTTTAACATCTAGAATGTAATTTGCTTCACTCATGTCTTTCATTTTAAAATTCGAGGACAACCACTTCTTAATGATTTCAATATGCTCCTTGTCGTTTCCTATTAACAATATGTCATAAACATAAAGAGATATAATTATAAACCTTTTATTGGATCTTTCACACAAACACAATGGTCTTCATTATCAATTATGAAGTCATATGAGATTATTACTCTATGAAATCTCAAATATCATTGTCTAGAAAACTGCTTAAGGTCATAAATTGATATATTCAATTTACAAATTTTATTTTCTTGATCTTTAACAACAAAACTATGGGCTTTTCCATGTAGATTCCTTTATCAAGTTCTCCATTGAGAAAAATAGCCTTAACATCCATTTGATATAATTCTAAATTCAAATTAACAACTATGACCAATAACAGATGAATAGAAGTAAATCTCACTACTAACATAAAAGTTTCTTCGTAATCAATATAATCTTGTTGAGTATAATCCTCTGCCATTAATCAGCCTTATATCTCTCTATTGTTGCATCAACCTTTTACTTAATATTGAGAACCCATTTGTTCCCATAGCTTCACGATCATGTTAAATTTCAACTAGTTCTCAAACTTTGTTTGATTTCACTAAATTTATTTCTTCTTCCATTACATTCATCTATTTGTCCCTCGAAGAATAAGATAGAGCCTCATCTATGTTTTTAGGTTTTTATGTGGGATCGAGTCAATCACTCACATGATTAATCAACATAAGCGGGATATATACATGGTGTAAATTAAAAAAAAGTAATTCAAGTTTAAAAAAATTATTTAAAATTAAAATAATTATTTTAAAAAGTAATTAAAAAATTTAGTGGTAAGGTTAAAATCTTTTAAAACTTTCACCGACAGCATAACAAAAACAATTTAACTATTTTAGTTCTTCTCTCAATCAGCCTCCGTTGAGCCGACTTAGGGTTACCTGTTGAAGCATAGATACGTGAGGTGCGCCTTCTCTCGACCGCCGCCGCCGATGTCCGAAGAAAAACCCAATGTTGCCGCTGTGGTGCCGGAAAAGGTGCGCGAGACGAAGATTAAAAGAAAGAAGAAGAAAATCGGTAACGAGATCGATGAGATTTTCCAGGGAAAGAAGAGAAAGAGTGCTGCTGCCGATGATCAGCAAGCAAAGGATAGGGGCAAAAAGCTAGATAAGGCGATAGGGGAGGGCGGTAGCTCAAAGACGAAGGATAAGAAGAAGAGGATGAAAGTGGATCTGAATGAAGATTCTGGGACTCCAGGTCGTCGGCGGCGCACAGCGGATGGCCTGGCCATCTACTCCGCGGATGAGCTCGGCTGGGGGAAGGCCGACGTGGGAGGTACCCCTCTTTGCCCCTTCGACTGTTCTTGCTGCTTCTGATCAGTTGAAGGAGTGCGAAGGTGGTTCTTTTCCATCCTTTTTTGTTGCTCAGTTCTTAATTTAAATGTACACTGAAGATCATGGTTCGATTATCATCTGTGAAGATTGAATTTTTCGCAAGAGAATCAAACATATTGGTAGTTTTGTGTGACACATGCTTTAGGCTTTTAGGTTTCTGCAAGTTGTGCGTGCGTGCGTGCGTGTGCGTGTGTGTATATATATATATATATATATATTATAGTTTAGATTAAAGGTCAAGAGAAGGTTACAAGGGAGAAGTGCACATGGACCGTGTAATTTTCATGGACGGAGACACTTGTTATCTTCATTTACTTCCTATTTTCTAGTGATTATGTTATTAATCGTGCTCTGTTTACAAGTTTCTTTTGAACCATTTTTACTATAGCTCAATGATGGTTACATTACTAGTTCTTTTGTGTCCTTGTTGTGCGATAAAGTGTTTCTTGAGTGGTTAATTTTGTTCAAACTATCATCAATTACTTGTTTCTATAGTTACCTTTGTGCAAGAAAGGGAATCCAAACTGAGACGAAAAGTACCTCATCAATTCTTTTGGCACCTCAATTATGTTTAATTATGTTTATGGTGAATTTATATGTGCTTAATCAAATACACTTTCTGACGTAGCCGAAGTTATTGATTTTGTTGATTTGTGTATAAATACTGAAAGCAATCTTTTAAAACCTGTTGGTTCGACGGAAGAATTCTCGGAAATAGACATCCAAAACTGGAAGCCAGATGTTTAAATAGATTCAAACCCTAACTATGCGAAAGACGAAAATACTCATAAATCCTAGACCTGGAAAATACTAAGCAAAAAAAGATAAAAATGCTCAGAGCCAGAACGAGCTTTGATTTGGCTGATAGACTGCCTCGTTGTTCATCCCGGATTATAAATTATGGGCTCTGCAAGTATGCTCTGTCGTCCCACATCATTCTTCTTGGGCAAGAGAAAATTCACCCTCAAATTATTGGCCACGTCGTCATCATAAGAATCACCATGTAAAGAAATAAATTGTACCCATAATTCTAAATGCTCACGCGAGCTCATTCTATAATGTGATCTGATTAGTGTCACTCTCGACTCCAAATCAGCATGATATTGGATATCACGTAAGGGAGGCAATTCATCTGGGAAAAATACGAACTGATGTAACGGAAGTTATTAGTCCTTTTCTAATCCATCATAACTAGAACTTTA
Organism: Zingiber zerumbet; assembly: GCA_037833815.1. NCBI lineage: Eukaryota > Viridiplantae > Streptophyta > Magnoliopsida > Zingiberales > Zingiberaceae > Zingiber > Zingiber zerumbet. Next base: position 18,043,454 of record JBBMJZ010000036.1, on the reverse strand, counting down.
GTCCGAAAATCATCTGAAAAACTCCTCTCCTTAGACTCTGGCATTTGTTTCCGAAAATTCTGCAGAAGATCTGCCAATGGAGGTGTCAAATCGGATCTTGACAAAATGGAAGAAAAAGCATCCTCATACTTCACCGATTATGAGTTCTTCAAGCTTGGAGCCTCATCGAATATATTGTCATCATATACTAGATTATCATAGACGGGGATAGTCAACGAGGTCTTTGTAGTGGAATCCACGAGGTCATCAAATATGGTGTCCAATGATATCGGCGATGAAGAAGTAGCATAGCATCCATGAGAAAACGAATTCAACGATCCCTAAACGCCAACGAAGACATAATCGTCGGAGATGTCAGCTCCGCTGTCGATGATGCATTCGTGGAGGCAGACATGGGGACAGACTTATCTTGCGGCCGAAGATCGAAGTCGCAAGCAAATTTATTAGATGCTCTGCGATGCCTTCAGGGAGCCTTGTCGAAAATGTTTTTTTCCTCCTCCGAGTTTGTCTGGTGATTGTTATTGCATCGGACAGAACTTTCTCTATTTAAGGTTCCCAACGTCGCTATCATCCTCTCTACAACCAGGTCAAACCATTTGTCAACCATCTCTTGAACCCGCTACTCCATATCACGATCAAAAGGGTTGTCGACGTGTTGTTGTCTTATCGGTGGCATGATTTCACAAGATCAACTCGACTCTAATACCAACTGATGTAGCTGAAGCTATCGATTTCATTGATTTTGCACTAGTATCAGAAACAATCTTCTAAAACATGTTGATTCAACAAAAGAATACTAGAAAATAGGCATCTAAAACTCGAAGCTTTGGGAAAAGAATGGTGCAAACTGTGGTAAAAAATATTATTGATTCAAAAACTATCCAAAATACAACTAATTTAAATAGACTCAAATACTAATCCTACTAAAAACAAAAATACTCCTAAATCCTAGACCAGAAAAATGATAAAAATAATAACAAAAAAAAAGGACAAAAATGTTTGGAGTCAAATGAGCTTCGAATTGGGTGATAGATCTACTCGTGGTTCATCCCGAATCATAAATTATGGGCTCTGCAAGTTGGCTCTGTCGTCCTGCATCAACTTTTTTAGTGGGTAGAGTGCTAAGCTGTTGTTGAATGGTTAAAGCTCGTGTTTCTTAATATATACCAAAGTTCTATAGTTAGTAAACACAAATATCCAAGGAAAATGGTTTCAATGAAATATGGAACTACTATGGTTTATCTCTATCCTCTAGTAGTACTTGACAGTAGTTAGACCATAACCTTCATAGTCTAGATTTTCAGGAAGCGACCCTTTTCTATTTTATTTTGGTGGATTCCTGAAAAATTTTCTCTAACTTATGTTGGTAGGTTTTAGGTTAAAGTTCAATGAAAAACATTTATTGTGCTGATTCCAAATGGTCAAACATAAATTGAGAACACATGCAGCATTATGTTGACTTTTTCATATCGGGGCATATTGGCTATGGGCCATTTGGGATCTATTTGGGTACAATCAATTTGGTCAGACCTCATAAATGCTCATCTGTTCCTATCAAGCTCCCTTCTAGGCACTGATCCATTATTTTCTTTCTGTTTTGATCAGTTCACCTTGGCAATACACTGATTGGTCTGATCCTAGCATAAGAATTATTGTTAAGGTTTTCTACCCCTAATAAATGAAGAAAACCAGTTTGGATGAACTCTGTACTTGCCTATTTTTTCCCTTGTTATCAATCTCATTATGTTTTACAAGGATACACCTAAAAATAAACCAATGGAAAATGCCATTATGAGTTTGTGAGTTTGGTATTTCCATACCATGTTACAGATTGTTGATACACTTGTAATAGATTTGAAGTCTCATGGATTTTGGCTAATTTGTAAATGTAACATATCCTGAATAATGTTCGAATTACAGTAGCAACAAAGTTGGACCATGTTTTAACTAATGCAAAGCTAATTAGGGCTGCAAGATTGTAGCCGAATATAATCATGTGGCATAGAGTTTGAATTAATTGCTACATTGAAACTCCTTTCTCCTGTACTTGGCATGTGCCTACTTATTGTCTATAATGTTCTTTGTTTGTTGCTCTTGGGTGTTACATACTTTCTCTATGATTTTGTTAGTAGCTGTGTGCTGGTTGCATAATCCTTTGGTCCTTTCTTCTTATTGATCAATATTGGATTGGTTAACAATTTGCTATTGCATTGGCATGAAGTTTCTCTTGAGCTTTTAAAGAACCATTTGGGTTCCTCATTGTGTGATTAGATTAATACACTAAGGGAACATTCAGTGAGGACAAAAAAGGTCCTATTTAGAGGGAGTTCGTTTTGATTGACAACATTTGTCTTTCATCTTTTGTGTGCTTACTGCAATTCGGTTTAGTTTGAGAAGGGAGAATCTGATGGTGTTGAAATTTGAAGTGTGTTCTTGAATATATCTTATTATTTGTCTGGTTTTCACAGATTAAAAATCTTCATTGAAATTAGACGGATTTTTACCAATTTGTTCTGTCGTATGATAAAGTTTCAAAGCAAGCTAATTAGCCAATTACTTGAAAAAAAAGAAGAGAGAAAACCCATAATTTTTTCTGTTCTTTTCCCTTTTGTTTTGTTTTCATAGAAACATCAAAACCTTTTCTCGAGCTTCTATACTTTTTTATAAATAAAAGACAATAGCATATAAGACTGAACACTTAGCATCTTTTTTACAAACTGAAACTGACCAGTTCATGTAGGAAAGAAATGGCCTTTGAGGTCTGTATCTTCTCCAAAGAATTTGTTATGCAGTTGAGGAATGATGGCTACTAATGCAATATTATAACAAGCTAGATTGAATTTTTCTAGTTACTAATAATGTTCATCAAATTTTATTATTTTTCAATCAACTCTCTATAAGTAGACTGTTGGAGAATATCTAAATGCCCCTGACACATGGTGATTTATGGGATAATATAAGAGCGCTTTATAAGAGATGGTTGAGGTCTAACAAGTTAATGGGTTAGTTCTCTCTATGCTGGGCTACCTATTGGCTATATATATTGCTTTTGTGTGCTACTTATTGACTTTTGCTGTGCTCAGTTATTGCTATTATGTGCCGTGTATTGATTAGTTTGCTTAAGATAGTAGTCTAACTTTGACATAAGCATGCTGGTTGAGACTACTAAAAACAGGGTGCGTGTTAACCACTGTTGTTTACCAGATACTAGTAATTTGTTCTGGCAACTTATCTTGTGTACTACTGTGGTTCTTAGGCTTGGAGGAAGAATGCAATCAAGTACACGTAGATTACTATCTACAGGTTAATTTTTTAATTATACATTCAGATTTTGTGCTTAATGTTACCTTTGAGATTTATAAATAATCAAGCATTATTTCAATTTAGAGATTTTTTTCTACCTGTGGTTGGGTGCAATAGAAAAAAAATATTAATCAGGTTAGGTAGCGTTGAACCTGGGATGATCGGCCCGGCCCTACGGAAGTTTTCCGCCAGCTGCTAGGGTAAATTGTGAAGCGCTCGCGACGGGTGACCTAGAAGCCCAACATCTCTTGATTGCGAGTCCTTTGGAGGAAAAATTCCTACAAATGTGTCGTAACTGGGAATCGAACTGTGGGTGTCTGGATGACAACTGAGTGTCATTCCATTGTACCACAGCCCCGGGGGCATGGTCGGGTTGCAATAGAGCTGCATTTGGAAGTCGTTTATTGTTGTAACTATCAATCAATACATGGGGTATTTTTTTTTAGCAGATCTTGTCCAATCCAAAGAAAATACTACAAAGAGTTGCTACATCTTTTCTTTCTACCTCAATCTGGGATTGGGTCAGCTGCTACTTCCAATATATTGATTCAGCAAGCATTCTGATAGGTTGTGTTGGGTTCAGGAAATAATTTCTCCTACCTCAACTGATCTGAATGATATAGATGTCCTCACCTTTGTTTTTGATCTAATTGTTTTCAGTTATTCTTTCAAAACATCTGCTTCCTGTGCAGGATTCTAACCTGTAAGGGGAGTTTCTCAGCTGATGAAAAAAGCACAGTGCAAAGTTTTCACAACATGAACATGATCAGCACTTGTAATAAAGAGTAAATCAGGAGTAGAATGGACTGATGGACACTGCCATCAAGCACCTGGGAGAGCCTTGGGAGGGAGGAATAAACAACTCCGATGATCTCAGATCTAGCAAAAAAACATTAAACAATTAGTTCGTGTGGTGCAAGGAGATCCAGCATTGAGCAGGTCGCCAGTGGTACAAGGAGAATCCTTTCATTGGATCTACAAGCACACCCCATGGCATGAGTCTCAGTAATTTTTGCTTGTAAGATTGAATATTCGGGTGCACTTCATCTTGAGAAGGTCCAGTAGATGGCTTAAGCAGTAAATGGAACTTTATGCACACTCAGTAACTTCCAACTTATTAGTTTATAGGCTTGATTGCATGGGCATTTAAGAAACTTCAGGTATGAGTTTGGATCAAATTTCAGAAGTCTCCATAGCTTTTACTATCATTTATATGGCATCACTTAATAGGTTCATGAGGCCATTGTGAGCTACCTCACCAGGTAGGGCCTGTCAGGGCCTGAGGCTGGGTGTCCCATCTCTGATTAAACCATCAGGGGGCCACAACAGATTCATCCAGCTAATAATTCCTGTTAATGTTAGCTTACTGCACTGGACTGCATGGCATGGCATGACATCCTGTTCTTTTTTTTTTCGGCTACTGCAAGCTGACAGAATCCTATGCTTGCTTCTAGGTTTTCAGTTTTCCTGCTGTCACTACTGTCTTTCTATAATCTGTTTGATGAAATGATTGTAGTTTGAATGTGTTATGTTTTCCAGGATCTTAGTTGTGGATGGCCCAACATGATGACCCAACATGGAAATTGCTACGAAGGGTTCTACAATTGCACGATTCAGATGGAGTTGATCGCGTTCATCAGATTCTACCACGAGATCAAATGTTGTCGGATTTCTCTAGTGTGGAGCCCTTGGTAGCTATTCCTGTATCTCATTTCTCGATCGACCTACCCCAGTTACAGCTAATAAATTTCCAGTAAATGCAGTCATCACAAGAGGTAATCTGCGATTTTGATTTATTTTATTATCTTTTTTTTAAAAGAAAGGCTCCTTGCTGAGGAATAATAATATAATACTATTTATTTGTTAATACCAAAAAAAAAGGTCTGCCGTGCAAGCATTTTATTATGCGAGACGGTGTGAGATTACCTATTCCGCAAGTTAAAAACATCGATTCCTGTAAAGAAAACTAAGAAGCCCTCAAATCTTGTGCTCCCTGGTGCACGTATGACCTAGATGAGATGAGTGATATCAATTAATTAATCTAGAGCATTTTATTTTTACCATGTTTTCATTTTTTTCCCCTCCAAAATTACAGTTAATTTTCAAATCTCCTCTTTAATCTTGTCGAACTGAAGTTCTTCACGCTTTAATTTTCATACAGATTATAGTTTTGGTGAAAATTAAGCAATAAGAGGTCGTGCTACACGGTTCAGTAGGACGACTTGGACCAGTACGGCCTCCATCTCAGGTGAGGTCAATAAATATTATCAGCAGTACATCGGCCTCTGTCCTTGCATTGTTCCCTCTCCCTCGACTATCGGTGGCCCCTATAAATAACTTATCATCTCAGGCAGCTACAGTATATTGTAGTACTCCGCCAGGAGGAGAGGAGGAGGAGAGGAGGCGATAATTAATGGGGAAGAGCAGCGGAAAGAGGCCGTTCAACGGGGTGCGGCGGCGGAGCTGGGGCTCGTGGGTGTCCGAGATCAGGGCGCCGCTTCACAAGACCCGTATCTGGCTCGGTTCCTACTCCACCCCGGAGGCCGCCGCCCGCGCCTACGACGCCGCCCTCCTCTGCCTCAAGGGCTCCTCCGCGGCCACCTTCAACTTCCCCGCCGCCCTCCCCCGTGGCCGCCTCATCGCCCCTGCCGCTTTGTCTCCCAAGTCCATCCAGAAACTTGCCGCTGCTGCTGCAGCCGCCGCCGCCGCCAACTCTCCTCCTCCACCTCCATTGCCTTCGGACTCCGACGAGGACCACTGCCGGCCTGTTGTCGTGCCGGCGAGCTCCAACTCCACGACGGTAAGCGAGAGGGAGGAAGTAGTAGCGGATGAGACTTGGGTGGATCTTGAACCGCTGATGCAGTCGCCGAAGAACGCGGATGATCAATATGTGGCGGTCTCTTCTAATTATTGGCCGGAGGACTGGGAGGAGTTGACCGCCGGCGACATGAACCTGTGGAACTTTTGCTAGAGATCATCACACTATATATTGCTCAGTTAATTAATTTGTTCTACTTGTTTGTGGAGATCGATCGTAGATCGAAATATGTCGATCGATTCTAGTAGAACTTAATCAGTTTGTTCTAATAAAGCCACAAAAATATTGCAGCTTAGAATTAGAGAATAAAGATTTATCCATGTTCCTTTTCTCTTTTTTCTCCTCTCCTCTTTCTTATTTCTTGACAATATTATCGCATTTTGAATTTTTTTTAAAAGTTTTTATGACCCACGAATAAATTATTAATTTATTAAATTATTAGATAGGTAATATATATTTGTCTTATGCCTAAATGCTCATCTAGAAGAAGGATTTTTTTTTTTAATTTCAACTTTAGAGTTCATATTTTTATACCAAAGGTCTTTTTTTAATAGTGTAAATAATTTATGTACGACAGCTCTCGCAAATTTGGTTTTAATTATTTTTTATTTAAAATATTTTTAATGACTAAAGAAATGGAAATCCAACTGTTTTTAATTAAGAGAATTTTTCTAGCTAAATGTTAAAGAAGTCACAATCATGGAGAGTAGTCACTAAAAATGAAATATTTTCCTCACCACTTGGACAAGTCAAAGTCTTAGTTGAATCCAAATCGTAGCCTCCAATTAACTGAGAATTCAACTCTCATCTTCTTTTTTTTATAGAAGAATTACTATATGATTTCCTAAGTCAAAGACCTAGTTGCATCCATATCTAGAAGGTCTAGTTAAATCCAAATCTTAATACCTAACTAAGAACTATTATATGATTCCTTAAGTCAAAGATGTAGTCTCTAATTAAGTGAGAGTTCAACTAAATTCATCTTCCACTATACAAACTAAATATCACAAACTATTCTTATTATTCTTGATTGTGTGTTTGTGATGTTTTGGTGTCATTTTGTGACTAATTAAAGCCATTGGCAAACGCCAAAGGGAAAGAACATAAACCATGTTAGTAGGTTTCTGTCAGCTTCCTCTTGTTTGGAATGCAACCAAATGCCAGGTTATGTGCTGAAGCAAAAGACCTCTCAATGTCATCTTTCGGACTCTGATGGTTGTGGTGTGGCTCCCCATCAATTTCATTTCGACAAATCAGTGAGGAGATTAACTTGTTTGATTTCTAACATCGAAAACAGATAACCCATCTCAAACAGAGGTGACCACCTTCACATCTGCCAGCTCAAGTGCCAAGCCAAGTTAAGGAATTGATCTACGACGACGAAGACAACGAGACCCAATAATGTCGGATCTTGCTCAAAAATGACAATGACAGCAACAAATATACAGCATGACTAAGTCTTCTATCCTGACCATTTCCAAGTCATCTTAGTGATGTTATTCACTGTGAAGATGTCAATGTTTCCATACCTTGAAGACTCTGATTTTGGGGTTTATTGGTATATGATGTTTCTGAAAAACATCAGACTGTGCAAGAGCATCAGAATATGAGAGCAATTCTAGTATTTACATTAATAAACTGCAACATGCTACAAGAAGAACAAGGCCCATGTCTGAACACAGAAAAAATAAACAGTCAAAGTGCATCAACTGTTTATTCAGTATTTTCTTCTTGATAGTGAACAATCTCCGTCTCAACTGCGTCGACTATGATTACTGCTAACGATGTTTGGAGTCTGAACAAGGCCTCGATGTTTGAAGTCTTGGTTGAGTTGCTTCTTTTTTGGAAGACAAATGGTTTATTACCATTCTTCATTGTTTTAGTAGGTCATGTGGATGCAGTTTGATAGAGTATAAATATGAACTGTTGTGACATCTTAAGTAACATACAAGATTGCTTTATGCAGTCTTTTTAGTATAGTCTAGTGGTTAGCGCATGAGGTATTGCCATCATGAGGTCTGGGGTTCAAATCTCGATAAAGCCGGGATAAAATGTCTCCCTTATGTGCTGCTAGTAGCCTAGTTAGTAGCCGTCCGTGATTTACCTCCTCTGTATTGACCCTGAGACGGGTTACCGGGGGTACTGGGGGCGAGCGTATTTACTTTTTGTCACCAAGATTGTTTGATGCATAATTTGGTGCAAAAAAATTCATTTTACAAGATTATTTGATACATAATTTGGTGGAGAATCATTCATTCTATGAACACATTACCATTAAAAAAAAAAATCTTCATTTAGTTTTTATATAATAAAGAACTAAATCAACCTTAAAAAAAAAATGGGACGAAATGGGCCGTGAAAATTTAATGAAGGCCTCTGCTTGGGCTTCATTCAGGTTCGGGCATAAACGAGGAGATTTGTTCTCGGATCCCGACCCGTTATTTTAATCTATTGTCTAAAGATATCGAACCTTCCGCCGTGTTCCGCCGTATTCCCTTGTCGCAAGGTCTTGCCGTTCAAGAAATCGAATCGAAGCAAGCGAGTACGATAATCTTCTGCGATGGTAAGTCTAGCGATCCCGTTTCCTCTTGCTGATCTCGAATTCTCACTTCATCCTCTTCAATTCCTTGGTTTTCCCCCACCCTTTCGGTGAAAAATCTGCGAATACGACTGGATCTATCTCCCTTTTTCCTGATCTCACGTTATAACGCATAAAGATTCGATTTTGGTTGTGCAGTCGAGTGCTAGGGTATCGAGGAGGGAGAAACCTCGAGCACACCACGGGTTGAGCAAGCAGAAGAGGCAGGAGATCAAGGAAATATTCGACCTGTTTGATACCGATCAATCTGGTATGGAAAATCGACCGGAAGTTACTCTCGTTTAGAATAATTGTTTCTTTCTGCTTCTTTTTTTATTAAAAAAACTTGAGCATTTTTTCTTCTTAATCTGTCTTGTGTAGGTAGTCTTGATGCTAAGGAGCTGACAGTGGCCATGAGGTGCTCCCATCCTGCTCTTCATGTCTTATCCAGTCTCTTGATGTGGTCACGCTAACATATTTACTGTCCATTGCAGGGCCCTGGGTTTTGAAATGACAGATGAGGTTAAACACAATATATTGTTTCCTTTCTTTCTAATTCCTACTATTTTCTTTCTCTATTTTTGTGCACATCAAATTGAATTTCTTTCTGATTTATCTAATCATATATCTGTGCATTATATTTCAAGTATCATCAAAAGCTCAACATTGCTTGTAATATAGCAATCTCACTAGGTTGAATGAAAGGGAAAAGTAAGCCATGAATTATAGGTGTATGAATAGACAGTAAGAAGCGTTTCGTTATTGCATTCGTATTTAGAGTTAACCATATTGCACAATTTATTGATGTAGTTGTCAAGTGAAATAGGTTTGTCTATTTTGTAAGATTGTATATTCATATTATCATAAGATAATCATCCTTCTTCTTTTGAGGAAAAAGGAAGACTAATGACATCATCACATAGATGGCCTTGCAACCTATTTCATCATAATATGTTACATAGGAGAGCAAGCCCTCACTCATTTGATGATTCAGTTCTTGAAAATAAGACCTTGATAACAATTTTCAAGTTCTGTACCAACTCAATAGTAAGCACCTTCATCATATGTTTCATGGTAGGGCATTCAAATGCATTACGTAGTTCTCTTCTTATTGTTTAGATGCTATCAATTACAGGAGGATTCATAGATTTTTATTATTATTTTTAGTAATTTTTTTTTCTTGATATTTAAGGTATTTTTGGTAATTTCTAATTTTTTATATATTTTTTTATTTTGAGTCTGTTTAGAATTTTTAGGATTGTGAGTCTGTTAATAAATTTTTTCCTTTATTTTAGAATTTTTTTCCTTTCTTTACAAGATAGGAATTGTAGTCCATATATTAAGATTTCTTTTCTTTCTTGTGTCTTAGAGTTGGAGTCTATATAAACATGTGTTTAGTTGTATGAGGGACAATCTTTTGTTATTATATAATTTTTTTTTCTTTTATTGGAAAAACCTAGAGGGCGACAGTTATTTCTTCTTGTTTTCTCCTCAGTTCTCCTCTTTTTGTCAACCCGTAGGATAGTCTATCCTATACTAGGGCAGTTGGAATCAGACTAGGCAGTGTCCGATTGAGGAAGCTGTGCGTCAGATCCCATGGGAGGACGTCGTAGTCGTGGTAGGTAGGTTCTGATGGAGGAAATCGAGCACCGTGAAAGACGGTTGAGGATTTAATGAGGCAAGTCGCAGATTTTGCCCAGCGTATAGCGGTGGTGACGCGAAATCATGAAGATCATGAGGTACGTGATCGAGAGAATCGACATGGAGACCTCGGATTTCAAGTTAATCTACTCAAATTTTATGATACGTCACAGATAAAGAAAGAATGTTGCTGATTGGATCAATAAAGTGGAGTGGTTCTTCTTCTACTATGAGCAAGTACCGGAACAGATGAAGGTGGAGTTGATTGCCGTTAGACTTAAGGGGCAAGCATCGGCATGGTGGGAGCACTTGCGGCGCTTACGAGACAAATAAGGTAAAACCAAGACCCAAGATTTGGAGAAGTTGAAGAAAAAGATGAAAGATCACTTTCTGCCTTTTGGGTACACTCAAACTTCGCTCTAAGGATGATTATGTTTTACCATGAAGGACGATAGCTTCAACGCCCAAGATGACCTTAACGGATTCTAAGGTGATTTGGAAGGAGAAGTGGAGGAGATACTATATGGTGATGTCCTTGAGATTTTAATCACTTGTGAGAATTTGTTGATTTCCAAGGATTCACAGATATACTCAGATGAAGTGACGATCGAAGGTCAGAAGCCCACTTTGTCAAACAACAAGAAGCAGCCTGATCCTTCTATCAACAACGGCCCATATCTCAATGAGATCGTTTCTGAAAATACTTGAACTACAGCAGGCAGTCAAGATGAAAAAAAGGGAGAAAAATCCCCCAATCCATTCACACCAACCATTTGCTGAAGAAGAACCCTAATTTGCCCCAATCCGATCATGGAATTTGATTGCCGTGGGCACAGGGGGTCTGCCATGATTTCTCCTTTCGCTTACCTCTCTGTGTGTTGCCATTGGTTCCCCCTCGCTGGCGCTTTCTTCCCTACCAACCTTTCTGGAGCCGCCCTAATCCACGGCCTCGCCGCCCTTTGTTCGGATCTCCTAGGTAGAACCCATGGTGAGGCAGGCACCGACGTTCTCGTGAGCGGCGTTGTCAAACCTGGGCCACGACCAGCGCTCGAGAGCGAGCTTGCTAAGGCAGGCGCGCGTCAACTTGCGGACGCACATCGTCGTGGTCACCCTCACCTTGTTGCCCGACGTCAGTTGGGCGCTGATGCGATCTCATCTTGCTCTCCGCCGGTGAAGGCCACGTGTTGGAGCTCTGTGTTGTAGAAGAAGCCAACGGCGCATCCCCAAGAGGTGATCTCCACACGAGTGTTCGGAAGCCTCATGTCGAGCAAAGGCATCTCAGTGGCGGTGCTTGATGCCAACTCCCAACGCTCTGATCCGCGGTGACAAGCTTGCCAATTCCGCTGACAAGTTTGTGAGTTCCTGGATGGGGTATGTGATCATCTGTCGCGTCATCGCCTTTCCTTCTTGCCCTTTCCTGTCGGGACCATGAACCCTATCAAAACAGTGTTCGATGCAAAGTGTTTGATTGGGAGGCGCTTCACTGATGCATCCGTCCAAAGTGACATCAAGCTACGGACGTTCAAGGTTATTTCTGGTCTTGGTGACAAGCCTATGATTGTTGTTAATTACAAGGGGGAGGAGAAGCAATTTTCAGCCAAAGAAATCTCTTCTATGGTGTTAATCCAGATTGCTGAAGCCTACCTTGAATCTGTTGCTTGTCTTGATGGTGTGTGCATATATAACCCTGGATTTTGGGGCATGAATATAGAAGAAAAGAAGGCTTCTGCAAATATTGTAGTTGATGCTTCTTATGCGTCAAACTGGACAAGGGTGGAGCTACAGTTGGAAGCTATGGAAACAAACAGAACTGCAAGGCTTCAATTGACTACTGCAAAAAAAGGAATTATTTGGTTTGATCAAGTTTCGCTCATTCCATTATACACTTATAAGGGACATGGCTCCCGTAAGGAATTGAAGTCAATGATCGAAAATTTGAAACCACGGATCATTAGGTTTCCAGGAGGTTGCTTCGTCAAAGGTGAATGGCTAAGGAATGCATTTCAGTGGAGAGAAACCAGTGGTCCATGGAAAGAGAGACCTGGGCACTTTGGTGTCTGCAGACGGGGTTGGTGATGAGCTGGGATACTTTGAGTTTCTTCAGCTTGCTGAGTATGTTGGTGCAGTCCGCTCCCATATGGCTATTCAACAATGGAATTAGCCATCAGGATCAAGTGGATACTACTGGCACTTCTCCTTTTGTGCAGGATGTTTTAGATGATGTCGAGCTTGTTAGGGGAAGCCCTGAATCAAAGTGGGGCTTTGTTCATGCTGGGATGGGACATCCAGAACCGTTGCAGTTAGAGTATGTTGTACTTGGAAATGAGGACTTCTAGAAGAAAAATTACCGAGGGAATTACTTGAAGTTCTACTATGCCATAAAAGTGGTTTACCCAGATATTAAGATTATTTCAAATTATGACGGTTCATTTAGCCCACTGGATCATCCGGCTGATTTTTATAACTATCAAGTTTATACCTCAGCTAGCAATTTGCTTGAGAGAAATACTCAATTTGATAGCACATCACGTACTAGGCCTAGGCTTCTGGCAGGATCTTTTTGAAATCAAAAGAAAGTCATGGATACTTATTGACTCAAAGGAGGCATTTGACACACTTATTGAAGATTGTGATTTTAATACCTCGACAGAAATAACAGGAGCAGTTGCTACTTGTTTCTTAATAGCCAAACGTGTTATATTTTATCTAGCATCCGTCTTCCCACAACCACTATGAGTAGATTTTATTTAGTTGATACCAAATGATCTTCCTATGAGCTACCATCTGACTCTATTCTGAACTTGAGGCCAAGTTCTTTTCAATCTGGGGTGACTGATGCAGATGGCTTCGCAGTTTTTATTATTATTTTTGGTAATTTTACTTTTTTGGTAATTTTTATTTTTTTTTACATTTTTGAATTTTGAGTCCGTTTAGAATTTTTAGAATTATGAGTTTGTTAATAATTTTTTTTTCCGTTATTTTAGAATTTCTTTTCTTTCTTTACAAGATAGGAATTGTAGTTCATATGTAGGATTTCTTTCCCTTCTTATGTCTTAGGGTTTGAGTCTATATAAACATGTATTTAGTTGTATGAGGGGCAATCCTCTGTTATTATATAAGTTTTTTTTTTCTTTTATTGGAAAAATCTAGAGGATGATGGTTATCTCTGGTTGCTTTCTCCTCAATTTCTCTCTTTTCGTCAATTGTTATCCTGACATCGAGAGGACGACGATTATCTCTTCTGGCATTCTCCTCAATTTTTCTCTTCTCTCGTCAGCCCGTAAGATAATCATTATCTTGTCCGAAGTCAATAATCAAGCTTCTTTGGTCTTTGAGTTCAATGTTGTGAACAGAACTCTTGTTGATGCTGAGAGTAATCCTTATTCAAAGCTCTTACAAAAACTCTAGCTTAACAGATTATTGCCTATGTGGTTGAAATTAAATTAATACAATAATAATGATATATTGCTACCTTGATGGAGTTCTCTCAGTAAATTGTTGAATTTTTTATGCAAATATCTAATCTAGAGTTGTATACTGGATATTATATCATTGCAACTAACTTGCTAAAACACTATATTCAGGATATTCATCGTTTAATGTCTGAAATAGACAAAGATCGGAATGGAGCTATTGAATTTGAAGAATTTCTTTACATGATGACGGCCAAGATTGGTGAAAGGGACAACAAAGAAGAACTTACAAGGGCTTTCCGCATTATTGACCAGGATAAAAATGTCAAAATTCTAGCATCCTGCCTTAACACTGTGCTTTTAGTGTAATACTAAGATTTGTCTTGGATCTGTCTCAGGGGAAGATATCTGATGTTGACATCCAACGGATTGCACATGAATTGGGTGAGAGCTTTACACTTGACGAAATCCAAGCGATGGTAAAAACAGCTGACATCAATGGTAAGAAATATTTTCACTTTAATTGTGGAGGATCCATTGTGGCATGTCTTCTCTTTTCTTTTTTTCTCTAATCATAATCATAGTACTTTTAGTCACTTTTTTTGACGTTACCCATAAATGGTTTGAACCTTGTGTTGGAGTATCAGTAGTTATTTTCATTAGAGATTTTTTGGTATTCAGGTGATGGAGAAGTTGATATTGAAGAATTCCTGAGGATCATGAGAAGAACAAATTATGGTTACTAAATCTTTCTTCTGTAATTTTTCTCTCTGTAGCAAGATATACATATATAGCTTCTCAAGTTGCCTCTGACTGCTTGTGTTTTCATTATATATCACTCGAGACCAAGTGTTGGTTGTTTAATATATGAACAATAATTACTTAACGATATGTTAGCATTTTGAGTTTCGACACCCTGCTTGAGTTGGATTTTCATTTTTGAGTCAACTGTGTATGTGTGTTTTTTTTTCCGCTCCAATGCATAACTATTTTGAGAGTTGAGATTCTCTGTTCCAAAAATGATGTGTCCCTGCGTCGTCTCACCGGTCGGATGGTCATGACATCCTTGTGATGTGTACTGCATCCTTAAGATATGATCTAGCACGTCCGATTGGTGAGGGGACACTAGGGGATATCATTTTCGGAAAAGAGGATCTCATCTCCTATTTTGTTGGATGAACCCTTGGTTGGATCAGTTCATCTCCAGGTGCTGAATGCAAGAAGCCTTTTTTGACAATATTATTTGGGCAAAAATTGTTTTCATATCTGCATCTCTTTTTCAAAAAAATTAAATGAGCACCCTTCTGCGATTTAATTCCGAAATTATCCCTTGATGTTGCAATATTGTAGAAGTTATCATGTAGTTTTTATAGTGTGTAGAAGTTATGAGATAACTGTTATAATGTGTAAAAATTATCTAATAGATGCTTCAGTGTATTTAGGAGGAGTGATATTCAGTACTATTATAATGGGTAGAAGTTATCAATAATTGCTATAGCTAAATTTGATATAACTAAACTTGTGAGTTTAAACTTGCTATAACTAAACTTGTGAGTTTAAGATTTAGGATTTTTTGATATATGAACACTGTTATATTAAGATAATTTCTATAAGTGTTTTAAAATTTTTTTTAAGAAATTTAAATAATTTTTTTAATGTAATAGTGTTAAGATAATTTCTATATGGTGTAGTAGCTATTAGATAATTTTTACATGTTATAGTAGGTATAAATATTAAATACTAAATTCATCCTAAATAAATGGTAACAATTATAGAGTATTTTCTAGACATGGTAGAGGCTACTTGGTATCTTCCGTAAGATCACTGAGTCAAAGGGAAATTTTGGAATAAAATTATAAAACAGATGTTCATTTGTTTTTTTTTTTTAAGAAAAGGGGTACTTTCTCTTAATTTGGGGCGTCCTTAATTTTGTTGCCCATATTATTTCATGTTATAAAATGCATCTATGTATTAATTTTCAACATTTATATTACATTATTTCGTGTGAAAATATCGTATTAGCATATTAGACATGCTATTTATTATAGCAAGTCAAAATCGTTTGTTCTATATAAACAAAGTTAATTGGCATATCAATTAACATGATAGAGTTGTAAATAAATATATATTAAACTTCTTCAAATAACTACTTCAAATCGTAGGCTAGCCTCCCGGACTACCCTGCTGCGGCAAGGTGTTACTTAGTCTTTTAAGTATTTATACTTTTTTGATTTTTCAACTATGACATATTCTAGGATATTTTCTTCTAATGAAATGATAAATTTAGATTGTTGGACCAAGAGACAGAGCCATCTTTTGGCTAGGGTGGACTCTAGCCCTGTCTATTTAAAAAAACTTAAAAATTTTTGTAGCCCCATGTCCCCATCAAATCTAAATCAATTTATTTTTACCATGCGACTATTTCACCTCACAACGCTGCCACCACAACGATGACGCAGCTCACTATTTGCCGCATGATAGCCTACTCCAGCGCTGACACCACTTTCCTTATCCCATTTCGCACACATCTGGTCGCAACTCGACGTCAAGCACAAGTGTGACCTCCCTTCTCCCAAACTGCACACAATATCTATGGACTGTGAAACCATCGTCACTGCCCCAACCCTGCCATCACGGCCTTCCTCTTTGACCATCACAGTGTTGTGTTCACTGCTCTCCTTGTTGGGAGTTTCGTCATTGCTCTCCTTGTCGGGAGTTAGTTTTGTCGCCGCTGCTCTTCCTACCATAAGCAACGTCAATTCCATCTCGTTGTCACAATCACAGTCACCGGAGCACTAACGCCTACCATGGACCACCTATAGCTTCCCCAACCCTGTGCCACCACCAACCACTTGCCGTTAAGAACTGCCGCTAGATCAGTAATGAATAGGTCAATTTTGATTAATCAGTTAGTTAATTAAGGCCAATTTAATTAGATGATTAATTAATTCAATTAAATTTATAAATAATACTTAACTTAATCCGTCAGATAAAATGAATTTATTTTGATTAATTAATTAGTTAGTTAATTAAGGTTAATTTAATTAGATGATCAAATGATCAGTTTAATTAATTTTATAAGTAATGCTTAGTTTAATCAGTTAGAAAATAACATATAAATTAGATTATTAAATTGGTTACTTTTATTTATATACTTACTTTTACTTATTATTATTGCTTTGATATTAGTAATATATGACTTTGTATTATATTGTATCACATTTATGGGGTATTTTTTTTTTTTTACTAGAGGATGGTAATTTCTATATTTATTCACTTTAATATAAGAAAATTAAGTAATGAAAAAAAGAAAAATTATTAACTTACTTTTTTAAGTAAAAAAGCATACATCGATAAGTCAAAGAAATTCTTTATTCAATATTAATATCAAATTTAAATGATCAACAATCAAACAAATCTCTTATAATTGATGTTAATGTCAGTTTTTAAAATCTGTTTCAGCATTACGTACTCTAATATAGAAATATCTTGTTAATCAAATAAATGAACTTAGACGAGTTTATATTAAGATGTGTCATATCAACCTATTAAGAATGAGTATCCACCGACCAAATTCAGAAGTTAAAATTGGCGATTCCAAAGTTATTGGTTTAAAAAATTTACTTTGTTAGAGTATTCTCATTCAAAAGATGCTGCTGCATTTTGCTTTCCATGCTTCTTGTTTAATCATAAACATCTTTGTAATCCTACATTTTAAATAGATGAATTCAAATATTGGAAGCAAGTTAATGATGGTGATAGATGCACATTTTTGATGCAATACTTCACCACATAATAATGTTGTGTAATATCATGATAATTTGATGAATATCGTCATATTGATAAAGTCATGAATGCACAATCTTAAGAAGAAAAGTAGATGAACAGATTGCGGCTTATAGCAAAAATCATTTGATGACTCACTTTATAAGGTGGCAAAAAAACGAATACGCTCGCCCCAAGCACCCTCCCACAACCTGTCCCAGGATTTGAAAGATGACTCACTTTACAAGCATGCACATTTAGAGGGCATGATAAATCTCCATCTTCTAATAATCACGGAAATTTTATTGAGATGATAATTTATGGGGAAAATGAATGAAAATATTGGGGACATCATTCTAGAGAAAGCTAAAAAAAATTACAAAGTATACTTCACTAGATATTCAAAAAGATATTTTGAATATTCTTCCCAATCAAGTGAGAACTAAGATTCATAAAGAAATTAGGAATGCAAAATTCTGCATTTTGTTGATGAAGTAAAAGATACATCTAACAAAGAGCAGATGACTATTGTATTAATATTTATGGATATTGATGGTTTTTTATGAGAACGGTTCTTTGCCATTGTACATGTGACTAATCCAACTGATGTAACACTTATGAAAGAAATATCTATGCCCTTGGTTGTTATGACTTGTATATCCATAACATGTGGGAATAAGGATATGATGGTACTAGTAATATGCGTGGCTCTTGTAATGAATTACAAGCTCTTTTTTTGAAAGATTGCTCATATGTATATTATGTACATTGTTTCGCTTATCGACTTCAACTATTATTAACTGTAATAGCTGAAAAAGAGGTATTCATTTGGTTATTGAATTTCATTTATAATCTCTTTAACGCATCTCCTAAACATCATGCTAAGTTACTTTCTTCTCAAAGAGTTGGAGTTGCACATATAGTAGCTATTGGTGAACATGATACTCGTAGAGGATGTTATCAAATTAGAAATTTACTACAGCCTAGAAAGACTCGTTCGAGTTCTAATTTTGACTTGATTTATAACAAGATTGATATGTGTAGCTATGTGATTACCGTGTTAGAAAACATGGTATATAATAGATCCTCTAACTCCATCTATGGTACAGCTAGTGATTTGTTGATAGCGATGAAGTCTTTTGATTTCATATTCATATTACATTTGATGCAAAACATAATGAGATTAACAAATCTGCTTTGTCAAGTATTATAAGAGAAATCTTTAGATATTTTAAATGCAATAGACTATGCTTCAACTAATAAAACTTTGCTTCATACTATGAGAGAAGAAGGATTTGTTATTCTACTTAGTTATGTGAAAAAAGTTTGTGTCAAGTATGACATTGAGATACCTTACATGGAAGCTTATTATAAATCTATTATAGGTTGTTCTTGTAGGATCGTAAAGTCACTAGTGTTAGGATCGCTCGTACTCGGCTAGAGAGGGGGGGGGTGTGAATAGCCGCCCCAAATCGCTCGTTTCTTCTCTACAAATCGTGTTAGCGCAGCGGAAAATAAACACAGAAACGAAATGAGAAGAAAGCAAACCTCAGACGCAAGGATGTAACGAGGTTCGGAGATAAACTCCTACTCCTCGGCGTGTCCGTAAGGTGGACGAGCCCTGTCAATCCGTCGGTGGATGAATCCCCGGAGAACCGGCTATAATATACTCCTTGTGGGTGGAGAAACCTCGCCACAAGTATTTCTTGCAACAGCAAGAACAAGTACAGAAATACAAGAAGGAATGCAATAAGCACAATACAATGCGAATATAACAATACAAGCTTGCCTTCTTGTTGTCGACTGAAGTCCCGGATGAAGCAGCAACTTCTCGGGTGGATGCCAACAAGCAAATCAGCCAACGGAAGCTCACGCGAAGCTTCGGGCAGTATGAGCTCAGCAAAGCTCAGATCAAGGAGAGGAACAGCAGCTCAGGCCTTGATCAGAAGCAGGAAGAAGAAGAAAGAAGCAGTCGAACCGTCGGCCTTGACTCCTTTTAAACCTGCGCGAAGAAACAGCGAGAAACTAGCCGTTGCGTCGCAACGGCTAGAACCCTGATCGGTCTGCAGACCGATCAGGGGAAGAAGCAGAGCTTCT
>JBBMJZ010000036.1:17959632-17981052 GCA_037833815.1 Zingiber zerumbet | reverse complement strand
TCAAGCCTAACGTGGGCCTGGTATGGTATGGTTTTTTATAGCCTAATTCTGTATCCCCATTCTATAAACTGAACACATGCTACCATGGTCCTTATCAAAATATTAACTTTAAAATGAAAATCAGAAGGTGCTGCCACAAGGGTTAAGTTTATAGCATGTCCATTAGATAGTGGGTTATATGGCAAATGGCACAGAGCCATAACCTCTAATCCAGGGGGTATAATTACGGTTTGACACCGTACATACCATCTCCCAACACAGACCTTCACAGGGAACTTGATTTCAGGTCAATCCAAATAGGGGAGGGCCATAAGAGGGTTTTGGTCAAAACCCACTAATGGACCTAGACACCTTTGATTCGACCCATTTCAGTTACAGTGGGATTATGGAATTACAGGGACTCCAAATGTGCTAGCAAATCATAGTTTAAAGCTCCACAGGTGCGGTAGGAGTTGTGGAAAAATAAAAGAAAAAAACCAGCCACGTTGGGCCTGATATGAGAAAATATTAGGCCCACCGTGGGCCTGGTATGGTATGGTTTCTTATAGCTTGATTCTATCTCCCCATTCTATAAACTAAACACGTGCTACCATGGTCCTTACCAAAATATTAACTTTAAAATAAATAATCAGAATGTGCTACCACATGGGCATGTCCATCAGATGGTGGGTTATGTGCCAACTGGCACGGAGGCATAACTTCATATCCATGGGGTATAAATACATTTTGACACCGTAAATACCATCTCCCAACCCATACCTTCACAGGGAATTTGATTTCAGGCCAATCCAAGTAGGGGAGGTCCATCAGTGGGTTTTGGTCAAAACCCACTGATGGACCTAGACACCTCTGAGTCGACCCATTTAAGTTCTAGTGGGATTCTGGAATTACAAGGACTCGAAATGTGCTAGAAAATCACGGTTTAAAGCTCCAAAGGTGCGGTAGGAGGGGTTGAAAAATAAAAGAAAAGATCAGCCACGTTGGGCCTGATATCAGAAAATATCAGGCCCACCGTGGGCCTGATATTTTATCATATCAGGCCCAACGTGGGCCTGGTATGGTATGGTTTCTTATAGC
Source organism: Zingiber zerumbet (assembly GCA_037833815.1). Classification (NCBI taxonomy): domain Eukaryota; kingdom Viridiplantae; phylum Streptophyta; class Magnoliopsida; order Zingiberales; family Zingiberaceae; genus Zingiber; species Zingiber zerumbet. Next base: position 17,979,975 of record JBBMJZ010000036.1, on the reverse strand, counting down.
TTGATTCTATCTCCCCATTCTATAACCTGAACACGTGCTACCATGGTCCTTATCAAAATATTAACTTTAAAATAAATAATCAGAAGGTGCTACCACAGGGCCATGCCCATCAGATGGTGGGTTATGTGCCAACTGGCACGGAGGCATAACTTCATATCCATGGGGTATAAATACGTTTTGACACCGTACATACCATCTCCCAACCCAGACATTCACAGGGAACTCCATTTTAGGTCAATCCAAGTACGAGAGGGTCATCAGTGGGTTGACCAAAACCCACTGATGGACCTAGACACCTCTGATTCAACCCATTTAAGTTCTAGTGGGATTCTGGAATTACAAGGACTCCAAATGTGCTAGAAAATCACGGTTTAAAGCTCCACAGGTGCGGTAGGAGGTGTTGAAAAACAAAAGAAAAAAATCAACCACGTTGGGCCTGATATGAGAAAATATCAGGCCCAACGTGGGCATGATATTTATGCATATCAGGTCCAACGTGGGCCTAGTATAGTATGGTTTCTTATAGCTTGATTTTATCTCCCCATTCTATAAACTGAACAAGTGCTACCATGGTCCTTATCAAAATATTAACTTTAAAATGAAAATCAGAAGGTGCTACCACAGGGGTTAAGTCTATAGCATGTCCATCAGATAGTGGGTTATGTGGCAAATGGCACAGAGCCATAACTTCTAATCCAGGGGTATAAATACGGTTTAACACCGTAGATACCATCTCCCAACACAGACCTTTACAGGGAACTTGATTTCAGGTCATTCCAAGTAGGGGAGGGCCATCAGTGGATTTTGGTCAAAACCCACTGACAGACCTAGACACCTCTGATTCGACCCATTTCAGTTCTAGTGGGATTCTGGAATTACAAGGACTCCAAATGTGCTAGCAAATCACGGTTTAAAGCTCCACAGGTGTGGTAGGAGGTGTTGAAAAATAAAAGAAAAAAATCAGCCACGTTGAGCCTGATATGAGAAAATATCAGGCCCAACGTGGGCCTGATATTTGTGCATATCAGGCCTAACGTGGGCCTGATATTTGTGCATAATGTTACAGGTGCCTTTAACCTTCTATTAATTTTGACTGTCATATTAGTCGATTTTCACTACTTTAAACTATTTTTGAGGGGCATATTTTTATCGCCGTATCACTTAGTAAAGAGTCTTAAAGAACAAAATTTTTTAATTAATGTAAAGTAGAAGAAAATTTGAAATATATCATTTAAAAATTGGAAAAGGATAAGATGGTGCAGATAATTTTCCATAAAGATCAGTTCTACTTCATGTTAAAATATGACCTATGAAAAAAAAAAAAAACAGAGAATCTTTTTACTTGTGTTGGGAAATCACATTAGCATGTTTTTGCAATCAACGATTCATTTTTGGACGATTGTTGAAGCTACAAGGATTATAACATTCATAAGGTTTCTTGCAAAAAAAAAAAAAAAAAAAACTAAGGGATACAAGAGTGGCACATTGCAATATATGCTTTTTGAACTTGCCACATTGCAGGTATGCTTAAATCTACGGAATGAAAATTTAGCATATCATAAAAGGCCACACAAGAGATACAAGAGTGAATTATCAATGAGCAATATTATACTAAATATATATGAATGGAGAAAAGATGGAAGAGACATGAAATTTCATTGTGAATGAGACTTTAGTCCTATATTAGGAGTTTTAAGGCATATAGGTTGGTTAATATTGATTCACATGAATTGAAAATGTGAATAAATGTATGGGGAGAGATTTTCTCTTACGCGTGGGTGCATAGGAGGGGTGCAAATCCAAGACCCGGATTGTAGTGGACCATATTGACTCGAGCGCGGCCTGCGCGCACCGAATGCCAGACCGATCAGGACAAAATTTCCCCAAGTGGAATAATCAACATTTTGCCACAAACTTTTTGCAACTGAGTGAAACGTTGACCATTAACGTTGTTCATTGGTCTAAGCACCTATATAAGGAGGTCACGTCCATAAGCAAAAGGTTATACGCTCAAAAAGTTGAAGCTCTCGATCTACGTTCCCCTTCTCTTTTGTCATGCATCTCTTGCTAGGCGATGTGCCTATGAAACAGATGACTCGAGGAAACCTCGAAACATGGCCGGAGGTGGGGCGAATCTGTTTCAAGGAAACTGCGACCCTCTCAAGTCTCGGTCCATCCGCCCGCTCGAATTTTGCATTCCCTCGGTCGCTAACTCAGTTGGTTTTTGCATTCGCTTGGCTGCTAACTCGGTCGACCTTTTCGTCTGGTCGGCTGCATGCTCGTCTGGCCGCTCAGTCACTTGGTCTGCAACACGCTCGTCCTCTCACCCAGTTCACTCAGCCACTCGCTCAGTTCACTCAGCCACTCGCTCAGTTTGCTCGGTCGCTCGCTCAGTTTGCTCAGGCGCTCGCTCAGTTTGCTCGGCTACTCGCCCAGTTCGCTGGACCGTTCGCTTGCTTGCCCTGCCACCCACTCGGTTAGTTCGTCCGGCCGGCCACTTGCCCCAACCGCTTGGTCGGCCTCTTTCTCCGCACTTGACAGAAATCAGCTCCTGCTGACAGCCTGAGATTATCTAATCAGGTCATCTTAACATATAAATTGGATTAAATTTTATGTATTTAAATTCAGCTAATTCTTAATATCGCAACATATTATTTTATCAACATTTTATTACTAGCATAATCACGGGCAAGGTTGTTTTTCTAATATCTCCAACAATAGAATATTTTATCCAACGTATTATTACTAGCATAATCACGGACAAGGCTTTTTTTCCTTAGCTCGTATGGTAAACCAAAGATTCATTTACGAGGAGACGAATTGTGCAAAGAAAATACCCAAGTAAAATTCCAAGATAAATAGCTCCAAGCCTAACCCTCTCTTAAAGCAAAGTTTCCTTCTTTCCCGGTACAAAAGCCGAAGCCATTGTTATAGACACTGCTACAGGGCTACAAACTATTCTCCCATATATGACCACTGCTACAGGTTATTCTTAGGAGGAACAAAAAAAAGTTTCATTCTTTGATCTAGTTTCAACGGGCGTCAGCTGCAAATATGATTCCTCCGTCCTCTGCCTGGAGGACAGTAATAGCATCCTGGTGCTTGGCGAAGAAGAGCAGGACTTCCACGGAGAACTCAAAAAGCGAAACCTTTACCAAACTCCGAGGGAAAGGTTCGATTTTTATGGGGGGATGCTGAGGGATTTCGCGCGCCTATTTGTCTGTAAATTACTTGAATCGATTCCTCTCCTCATACTAATTTCCTGTAAGAAAAGTGACCAAGAACATATTCATTAAAGAAAATTTTGATTTTTCTCACCGTGCCATGTCTGTGTAACTGCTGCTTCAGACCGACAAGGCTTGGACGACACAGTGGGTATCAGTGGCCTGCTTATCTTTTGCTGCCAAGGTGGAGGAAATAGAAGTGCTTTCATCTCTGGACTTGCAGTTTCTGGAAGAAACTAAATACCAATTTACTTGAAAAATCTTGGACTGTAACATCTTGTTACTTGTGGGTTAACTTTGTTTGTGAACAAATAGGTTGGTGAGGCAAAAAAAATGTATTTCAAGCCAGGACTATACAGAGAATGGAACTTGCAGTGCTTAGCACCCACCCTTAATTGGATAGCTCGTTATTTCCTTCGACTGTGGACCTCAAATTGGGCATTGTCAAAGGCTAGTAAATTACGCATGATACATTAAACAGAGAGAGATGTTGGATGGAAAGCATGAGAGGAATTTGACTATGACTTAATCGCAGGGATTGGTTTCCTGGAGTTCAAGCCTTCTGAGGTTGCCATACTGTAAACATTGACAATGCTTTAGCTTGTTGGATACATGTAGATAAGGTGAGATTATTCTTTTGCCTTTCACACTTTATTGAGTAATTCTGTTCAGATCTAAATTTATTAATGATTTTGTTCCATAGATTCAAAAAAATGTATTAAGATGTCATGAAGTGATTCGACGGATGAATTTGACAAAGAAGAGGGTATACAGCAACAAAAATCCCTCAGATTCTACCGTGCCGAAGAGCACAACTGGAACAATGGATGAAAGCACTATAGATACTTCGAAACAAAACAATATGTTGCAACAATTACAGGATCTAGCTATCATCCATTCTTATGGCTAAAATTGAAAATTGAAACAATGACTAACAATGGGCTAACCTAAATCCATTGCAAGAGCCATTGATCTTACTTATCACCGTGACCGATTCCTACAATGTAGCGGTAATGAATCAAGTTAACAGATCTACCTTGAATTCACATCCAATATCTTAAACCCTTTCATGCATAAAGTATTAGATCATTTAATTAGGGTTTAGTTTCTTGATGACAATTGATGTGTGTTGTTAATAACGTATTAGCCCACCTAATAGAGACTTAAATTCTTCATTGGTTGCTTCATGTGTGAGCTACAAGAGTGATGATTCTTGTGTTCACTCGCATGGTAATTCTCATGCTACCTCTCCTGCTGCCAAGAAGAGGAAATTAAGCAGATCCATGTGTTCATGGGAGAAAAATCTCTTTTGTAGTATTTTCGCCCAGTTGGTAGTTATGGCAGATTAACTAAGTTTGCCGGAAGAGCTTATCGTAGCAGAACCAGCCAAATTGGTAGACGGTAGTTGAAATTTTGTAAACTCGTGTGCATTCTAAATTCATGATTTGATAGTGAACCTTATCAGACACTACTAAAATGCAAAGTAGATATGATTTTCATGGGATAGGAGTGGTAATTCTACATAAGAAAAATGGTTATGGTTTTAATTCCAAAATTTTTGCAATGGTCAATCATTTGTTACCTGAAGAGGCTACTCAAGTGAACTAATGAGGAACAAAAGCTGAATTTCTAGGCTAAGCTGCCAAATTTTAGCCATTTTGTTCATGGTATGGCTTCCTTTGTGTTCATGCGTTTGTTTTGCCTTCTTCAATCCTAATTATTACTGACATTAACCAAGTTATGTCGAGAGTTTCTTGCCCAAGTTCCACCACATCAATTACCAAAACACTGTAGTAGCAGTACAGAAAGAATTATACAATAAATTTGATTAGTTTATTACTGAAAGGAGAATATTCCTAGTACTAAACATGAATGAAATCGAACTAGACAAATCCAATAAGGTATCTGTCTACAAGAGCCCAGTGACTTGGCTTCCTTAAAAAACTAAGCTGTCAGTTTCTTTTTTAATATATGGGGAATGGAAACTCCCATGTGGAAAGGAGATGCTGATTCATAAACACAGGAACACATTGTTATATCATCTTTGTCATTGCATTTTTGATAGCTACTGGCTCATTTACTGCTTCCAATGAGATCATTTATAGAAATAGACTGCATAAATGGGAAAAAAAATACAGTCTGCAAAATTGAATTTATAAAGAAAACAAAAAATACTGTCTGCAAGGGATCGTAAGAGCTAAAGTGCACAAACATCTAAAGAAATTAGACACCTTTTAAACTGCAAGACGGGGCCGAATCGTTATGGGTTTTATCTTTTACAAATCTATTGCAGTCTGATGCCACCAAACAAACCATAAAACGATAGACAGAAAAGACTCGGTTTACAGAATCTACTCACTCTTTTGTAAGTCCCACCTAACCTGCTGTTCATCCCTGCAGTCAAAGTTGCGCACTTGATCTCTCTAAAGCTAGTTTTTCTAAAATCGCACCTGACTGTTGAACCAGTTGTTCTAAATCTGTCCAGTTCAATTAGTAGGAGATTTCCACATTTCAATCGAGTAGCCGAGGTTCGAACATAAGGTTTTGGAGTCGTCTCAGATTTTTTACTTATGAGACAATGGTAACTCTATCTATCAGCAAATGAAAGAACCAAGAGCTAATCATTCACTTGTAATGATGTGATGCTTCAGATAGACTCCATGTTGGCATAAAATTCCCACATTTATTATTATATTTTTGTCTACTATCTCTATTACAATTGAAATAGATTGTCAACCATTTTCTTCAGGAACCAACATAATTATTATATATGGAAGTCAACTAATGCATCCTTAACTTGGATCAGACACTAAGGACCATCTCGATGGTCCAGTTGCTGAACTAATCACCAAGTCTAGTGAAATTAAAAGCAAGAACAAAATGACCTCACAGAGTCATTGGAGATGAGGTGATTAAGCATAAGACAACAATAAAGTTATATATTTGGGAGGAGAAAATGCTGACAAATTCATCATATAAGCTGCAATATGTAAGTTAGAGATGTTATCTATTTCTGTTTTATGTTCGAACATGAGCTCTTTTTTTTATGAGAACACAAAAAATAAAGAAGGATGGAAAAGAAACAGAAGCAATGTATTGGTGTGGGATGAATAGGAGACGGAGCTAATGCCTAGTGAGTAGCTTAATGGTGCTCAACAGCCGACTCAACCCAACTGTGAGAACTTGGACTTGGGATGATGCTGGTTCTTGATTTGGACAAGGCAAGAGCCAGCTGATACATAAAGATTGATTGTCATGTCGATTGGATGGACAATGTAAACTAGGCGAGTCGAGTGGGTCGGAGTAGTAGAATAAGTTAAGCGAGACAAATAAGTTAAGGATTGGATCGAGTAGGTCAAGCAAATTAAGTTGTATAAATATTGCCTGATGAGGTAAATTGAGATTAGTTTCATCTGGTAAAACTGCAGTGTGGGGTTTTTAGTAGGTGAAGGTATTTCATTATCTAGCCTTTCTGCTCAGCTACGATGAATCTTTTTGGTGCAGCCAGATTGAGCTCTCTGATGGCATTATAGATCTTCTACCTTAACATCTGTGTTTTAATTTTCCACTGTTTCCTGACCAAGTAAAACACTCGTCGTGCCGGCCTGCTTTTCCATTTTGTATCACCTCATTTGCTACTTATCACATTTTGTATCTCACTCCTACAGAAGAGATCAACCTTTGCAGGCGATCTGATTGAAGCTTGTTTCTAGTAATTCTACTGTGTTGCTGATGCTGCAACTGTTCTGAATGCCTTTGGCTCAACTATATATGGAGGTGAAGAGATCATGCTTATTATTATCATGATCATAAAGTCTATTAATTAACGAGATGGATACAGATGCCCTGCTTTATTCACCAAACAATGTCACAGAAGATTGGCACCATGCATGTTACTGGTTTGGCAAAAAGTAAGAATTCAATGGCCCTCATCCATTCAAAATTGAAGCACATTAGATGCTCTGCCAACTAGGGCGGTATATCAATCAAATATTTATGGACAAATTTGGTATTTAGATTTGGTGAAAATTTGTTTATATTCGTTCCATGCATGTAAAAAGTCAATTGAACGAAGAAGTTTGAACAACTTATTTAACTAAATGAACCGACATGTACGTATATATATATTCAGCTTGTTAATATTTATCAATAAAAATTATGAATTATTCATGAGCAATATTTACAAATAAAGTTTGTGAGTACTCTTATTAATATGGTAAATAAACAAAGAAATTTTTAAAATGAAGCGAATAATATTATCAAGTTTACTAACCAATCGAATAATGTTAAAATTATAAAATTTTTAAATATCCAAACAATCTTGAATTAAGAATTCGATAATATCTAAACAAACCAAACTCAATGCAAATTTAAATGAAGGTTGAACTCATAAAAAATAAAACAAACTAGGCCTAAATAACTATTTCAACGGATTGATTCATTTTAGACTTGATTTAACTTGATGGATTATTTTATTATCAAATAAATTTAAATGCCATAAAATTTAACTCCTTTACCGGCCGCCCACTGCCAAACCATGCTCAAGTTCACAATGAGATTCTAAACAAAGGTCTTTTTTTTTTTCCTCTCTTTTTGCACAAAATATATATAGGATGAGCTAGTAAGAAATGGTTTTATATTAGATATTCTAATTAACTCAAAACTCATTGTGTTGTTCAAATCTAGAGTAAAGAAATGAAGTAGCTGAATGTTAATGTGGTGATGGAAAGAGAGAAAGAAATTTCAGTTCGAGGTTCTATTCGTACTGCATTAATCAAAGATTTGTTTCCTTAGAATGCAATTTAAAGTCTATTTCTAATTTGCTTCTCTTGGAAATATTCGATCTGAAAATGAATCTTTATCTTCTTGATTTATGCTCTTAGCCAGATAGCAATTGATTTAACTGTGTGATGCATGTATTCAGCACTGTTTGTATGGATGCTGAATGGATGGATCTTTCTATCACACCAACTATGATTACCAAATTAAATGTAGATGCCCCATTTAGGCGACGACATGCATGGATTCTACGCCCACTTATAAATTAAAGCTCGAAGATACCTTAACGTTAAGTGCATGTTGCACCGTGAAGCATCCAAAAGGACAGTGTCTTATCGAAACTAAGTGATGATATATACATATATTGTGGAGAACAGCAACAGGAGAATCTAACGTGGATTGATACTTGAGCTAATGCATATATGGGCACAGAGCAATTATTGGAAGGGCATCGACTGATACATTGCATCCGTGCATGCACGAGCGATGCGTATATATGCTTAAGAGCTTTTGTGCTAAGTTCGTTTGTGATATAAAGAGGAGGTGGACATGATAAACTCATAAAAGCATGCACGTATGCAAAGAGTCCCTGTGTGATGGAACTCATGCCGTGTCATGCAAAACCATGACTGCCGCCATTCATGGTTCAAAATAAAATTAAATATTTATTTTTATTGTGTTAAATAACGCTGTATCAGGGATATAGAGAGATTTTTTTAGTCTCAATTAAATAATCAGATAATTAAATATGAGTATTCGAATAATCACATATAGAAGCCGGTCATTTTAAAAAAATTGACTTCACAATTGATTTTTGGTACTGATTTTAAAAAATCACTACCCCACTGAGTTTTGGTATCAATTTTTTTTTAAAAAAAAACAAAATTAAATATAAGAATGAGGATGGAATCCATCTAATTCTAAGTATATATAATTAGATTAGATTCAAATTCTACCTGTTACCATCCCTATATTTCATTATTGAACTTATTGGAGCCGTACCTAACTACCTTTAGATATTAATATTTTTATATTTCTCTATAATAACTATATATTTTATTTTAGTGTTCTTATATATGTTAGGATATTATTTTTTATGTATTACATTTTAAGAGTACTGCAACTTATTAGTATGATAGGTTATATGGCAATCACACAAAACTTTAAGATCTTTAGAATTATCTTATCTTAATCTATAAAAAGGGCATTAACATACGAAAGATGTTGGTCCAATATTCCATTTGGAATAATTAGGCCAGATCTAATCTTTTCATTTCATACCGTGTTTAGGTGTCATCACTTAACCCTCTTTCTAAAGGAATTGAATAAATACAAATGCTTATAGAGCCAATGATCAGCACGTATCCTATACTCTCCTTTAAAATCCTTACATATTTACTTGTTTGGAAACATAAAATAATTAGCAGAAATTTAAAATTATAATATTCTTTTCCCAAGAACTGATCAGGCGAAAGCATTAGTGCAACTACTGAATTGGATTCCAACTTCTCATCAACTAAATTTGACGGTTAAAAGGCAGCTGGAAACCGACCGACCAACCAAGTAAGTGGGCCGCCGGCGACGGCGTTCTCAGATCCGCGTGTGCACAAGCCGGCGGGCGATCATCCAACGTGGCTGTCCTACAATACCCGTCTTCTATTGGTCAAGTTGTGGGATCCATAGCGGGGGCCGGCTCGGCCCTCCTCAGTGGCGCCAACGAGGAGGTCGGTAGGTAGTTGAGTTCGCGCTACTCGGCTTTTGCGGAATCATTAATAGATTCGAAGGCAACCCCACGAAGAAACGACAAAATCTACCTGATGCCGGGGCCCCACGGAAAAAAAAAAGAGGGTAACAAAAGGTCACCGACCAAGGCCTTGGATCGGGTGTCTGGGCCCCACACCGAGTGCCGACGTGGTGCGCCTGCCTCCCGACCCGACCGTTTAGTTTCCGTACGTGTCTTGTAATAGTGAAAGTAAATCATTTAAGAAATCCGAAAATATATAATATTTGTTTTATTTTATATATATATATATATAGACACACACACATTAATAAAAGGGCATGTAAAATAAACCGACTAATTGGTATTAGTCTCCGTCAATAGTGTTGTAGCCCTCCTTCCACATCACAGTGAGTTGGAGAAACACTGATATATATATTTAAAAAATATGATCAAAATGAACTTAATTACATTTACTCTAAAACGTGACATGCATCTATGTGCCACTGTTAGAATATCTAGATTATAATTAATGGAATATATAAATGGCTACTAGACCATGCTAGTGGTGCCTCTTCTCACCACAAAATCTCTTTGCTTTTGCCCTAATTATTAATTATGGTGCAATTAATTTGTAGTAAAGAAAGAATAAGTCGAGGTTGTCGAGGGATGCCTTGTTCATTTAACATTCCTATTTTGTTTAGCTCGAAGGCACATTTCACTAGATGAATGATTATGTAATTACTTTACATGTGATGCATGCAAAGCATATTTAATCAATATGATAACCACGAGAAAAAAAATTAATAATTATGATCAAATAGTTAAATGATCTATCACCAATTACTTACGTTATAGCAGAAATCAAACGACCAAACCTTGTGTAGCTAATGTGGTACTTTAGAGATTGTTTAAATTAATTATACCAAGTGTGCAACAAGTTAAAGAGATATATTATGTTTGAATTAATTAAAATAATTAAGTTGCGTGGATACCAAGAAACTACTTTGATTATAATGAAGGAAACTACTGCATGCATGTTCACTTGTGTCAAAGGGAGCATGGGCCTTCACTTAATCTTAATCTCTAACGGAGGAGAATTAGAACTAATTGGAGCAACATATGGACATGGGGATTTTGACCGTTGAAGGTTAGGGAGCAAGTCATTATTGTTGAAGTACTTAGAGAACTAAGCAAACATAAACTTATTAACGACTACATTGACAAGACGAACATAAAATCATTAACATATTTTATCAATTATTATGGTTCCCAACCAGTCCACAGCTCCACGTCAATCACAAAGTTAAAACAGAGCGTGAATATAAAAATAATATTTTTAAAAAGCAAGCACAATAACATTTTTAAAATCCCATGAACAATGTTCAATCACAGAGTTATTAATTGATTGATTAATTTAACAAAGAAATAAAAATGGAGCGTGAATAATAAATAATTCATTGGAGCGTGGGGACTCTGGAAAGGGATCGGCTGTCACGTCTCAAACAGGGAGTCCCAAGAGAACGCGTGTCAGCTTTTCATAATCCGACGTGTTTCCCAGGCAGATGGGGCCCATGGGCTCGCTTTCTCGCTGGTGATTTCGTGGGGGGCGCTTTCACGCGTCCCCTTCAACTTCAACTTCAACTTCAACTTCACCTCCGCGTTTGCCTTCGCCTCCATACAGCTCCTGAGCCTTTATATGATTACCGCCAAATCGCCAATGGCAGCGCTCTTCGTTCTAACTTCTCCTCTTCCTTCCTTGTCTGCTTATTCTATTTGAGTTCCTTCGGCGACGGGAGAAGTCGAAGACGAGCACAAGTCGATCCCTTCTCGTACTCCCATTGATTTCTGCTCCTGCTCTCTTTTCCGCATTAAAGTTAAAACAGAGCGGAAACAGAGTCAGGGAGATGGTAAAACAGAGTGTCATCGTCCCGGAGGAGATCGCCATCTCCGGCGCCGCCTCGGCTGCGAAGGCTGAACCTCCCGTCCTCCTCCCTGCTTTTCCTCCTCGTAACTCCATCCCCGGTCTCCACCGTGCCAGCTTCAACAACCGGTTCATGAGCCAGGTAGATATTTCCGGCGGGAGGCCGAGCGCATTGGTCGAGTCCATGCGCGCCTCCTCCCCCACCCACCCCAGGGAGGCCGCCTCCGACTTGTCTGTCTTCGCCGACGGAGAGTACAAGGATTGGCTGGTAATTTTATCACTTTTGCTCCAACACTGCCACGCTTCAATGGTGCTAATTTGGCGGGATTTGCCGGCCTGCAGAAACGGCACCCGTCGGCGCTGGGCAACTTCAACGACGTCGTCGCGGCGTCAAAGGCGAAGCAGATGGTGATGTTCCTCGACTACGACGGCACTCTGTCCCCCATCGTCGACGATCCCGACAGCGCCTTCATGTCTGAGCCGGTGAGTCCTCACAAAATTTCGAAAACGTTTCCTATGAAATTGTGCGTTGATCGCGCATGAATCCAGATGAGGGAGGCCGTGAGAGACGTTGCGAGGCACTTCCCAACCGCCATCGTGAGTGGCAGATGCAGGAACAAGGCGAGCTTCCTATCTCTCTATTCCTCTCAATGGATGAAGTCAGCAAGAATCTGTTTCCCTTGAACTCACTCGAATGCATGTTTAGTTTAGGTGTTCAATTTTGTACGATTGAAGGAATTGTACTACGCTGGGAGCCACGGCATGGACATAAAAGGTCCTAGCAAAAGCACCAAAAAGACAACATCCAAGGTCGTCTGTCTCTCTCTCTGCACTCAAACAGTTTCCTATTTTATTGCCCTCAACAGTTCTGATCCCTGCTCGTGCTCTGTGCCTCTGGGGATGGGTGCAGGCAAACCCTGTTTTGTTTCAACCGGCCAGTGAGTTCCTTCCTCTGATGGATGAGGTGTGTATGATCCAAAAAAGATACAGGAAGAATAAAAAGAGATGTTTTTGAATCAGCTAGCAGTTTAATTCTACTCGAACTTACCTGTGCCGATCAATTCAATCTCCTTGTTTAAAGGTGTATAAAGCACTGGTAGAGAAAACAAAGTCCGTCCCAGGTTCCAGAGTTGAAAACAACACCTTCTCTTTATCAGTCCACTACCGATGTGTTGAGGAAAAGGTGAGAAGACGAACTCGTTAATTATTGGTTCGTCGCAATTGGTATAATAAATAAGCATATTTCTTGCTGAATAATTTGCAGATATGGAACTCATTGGCTGAGCTAGTCCGTTCAGTGGTGAATGACTACACTGAACTCCGGCTCACCGTAGGAAGAAAGGTATTGGAGATTCGCCCGAGCATCGAATGGGACAAGGGGAAGGCTCTTGAGTTCTTGTTAGAGTCCATTGGTAATTTATAAGCTTGAGCAAGAATCATTCATCGACTTAATTTGTGCTCATTCACATCGATATGTCGCTTGGTTTGCAGGGTTCGCAAATTGTAACAATGTGTTTCCGGTGTACATAGGAGATGACCGCACCGACGAAGATGCTTTCAAGGTATCCCTTAATATTGTTGTGTCCTTTCCTGCTCGACATTTTGAATTTCTGTTCATTCTTAATCTCTTAATCTCAGGTATTGCGTGAAAGAGGACAGGGTGTAGGGATCCTTGTGTCTAAGTTTGCAAAGGAAACAAATGCATCCTACTCTCTTCAAGAACCAGCTGAGGTGGGCAACTATCAGCTCATTGTTTAGACTGATCGATCTCCTGACAGGAACTACTACTGAATTTGCTAATACCATTTCTCTGAATTTTTTTACAGGTCAATAAGTTTCTACGTCAGCTCGTTGCATGGAAGAAGCTTCTTTTGAAGGAATGATCAGTGACATTATCTGAGGAAAAAAGAAACAGCGAGATAATAACACTTTGTGGCATGAGGATGTTATCACCTCTGTTTAGTCGTAATCCTTTTTCCTGCCAAGAACTGTGACTATCAATAAGTGCAAGATGAATATTCCACCTATGTATTGTATGATCTTCACGGGATCTCTGTTTTTAATGTAAATAATTATGCATGATGCAATGCCAAGGAGATTCTTCCTGATATGTTGGACTTCATATGATGAGTGCCATTTAGATCATTGTTTCTTACTGATGTCCTAATCCTCTACGACTTAAACTTAATATTCTTGCGTAGGGATAAAGATCACAATTTTAACATATGCGGCTTTCTTTTCTTTTTCCTTGTACTTATAGAGAAGTAACAGTTCGGCAGAACATATTTAATGATTTCAGGCTGATCCAAAGATCTCCAATTTAAAGTGTCATAGATATACTGAGAAATATATAGTTTATCTCTTGCTGCCAAAACGATATTATATTCTGGACTGGACTTGGACCACCAATCGTCGTAGCTAGGTAGCTTCCCAATTCCCATGGTTGTTCAAGTACTTTACACCAAAAGATGTGATGTGCATGCCCATGCTTCTGAAAGAAGAAGGACCAACTTGAAACTTCTGCTACTCTCTCGGGAGGGACAACAGCAACAACAATCGCCTTTAGTTGCTCGCCTCCTGTCTCAGTTGGGGAAGGCCTGCATGCCCTGCGCAGCAGCTTGAATTGGTACTGCACATGTTTAGTTAGGACATGAAAGGGAGAAGCAGTAGGTGGAAAAGCATTTCGGTCGAGGGAAGAGTTGGAATCCACTCAGAGGGCTCAGCTTCTTGCATTGCCTTCATCATCAATCAACGCCGATCGAGCCCTCTTTACTTGCCAGCAATTTCGGGCGTGGAAAAGTGGCGGTGGTGGTGGTCACTGGAATCCGGCCATGATTGATGCATGCCTCGGCTGAAACTAAAGTAATCAAATAATTGGAGCTAGAGATATCGAGGGCATCTCGATCGATCGATCGATCGAAGCCTCGAACAGGTGCAAATCGCCAAGGAATGCGACGACACACATTGCTGTACCATAAGTTGTTTTTATATATGTCTTCGCAGTTAAGACATGTCGCCTGCATGCTCCGGTCATCAGCCACATGCATGGTGCGGTAGGAGACAGCCCACGGTCGGCATGTCTTAGCTACACGTGCATGCTTGCAAAGGTGGTCCATGCATGGCGACGTGTGCTGCATGGGAACGAGGAGGACTACTGCATGAAGGAGGACTGGTGCCACCTCTCCTCTCACTTCGTTATAATAATTGATATTACTCGATCGATCTAGGATGAGAAGAGACGGCGTAGATCGATCTTGCGAGGAATCTAGTGGACAAGTTATTTGTGGAAAACTGACTAATCATTTGCCAATCTTTTTTTGCTTTGGCATCGCTTTGTTAGGCATGCAGTACTACTCCATCTGCTTTTTGTTGTCATCGTCGTCGACATGCACAGAATGCATGCTTTGGCTTCAAAGTCCACTCGATCATTGGACAGATCGAGCAGCTAGAAGTTTAACATCAAGCTCTAGTTAACTGGGCACTCATAGGGACAAAGCAAATACAAGAATAAATGATTAATCAATCTAAATTAGGTGATCAGTTGGTTCAATTATTGAGCACAGTGTGTTTACTAACTTTGAACTAGCCAAAAATAAGTGTGTTTAGTTATTAACTTCTTAGCTTCTACCAACAATAAAAAAATAAAAAAAACCACCACCTAAGTTCCCCCTACAGTCAGTCCTACGAGCATGGAGGGAAAACTGAAGATACACAGTGAGTGAATTTCAAGTCATGAGTTTACGTGAGATTCGACCTATAAAGAAAATGGTAGAATGGTAAATCATTCATTAAAAAAAAAGTGATAAATCACACGATCAATTTATATCAGATCGTGTAGCGATAGGGTGAGAGGAATTTTTTTCCGAGCGCATGTACCCATCAAAAATTGATCCCTTACTCTATTATAATAAAATATTTATCACCCTCTAATTAATTGGACATCCAGTAAAATAATTTAGCGTCTTCCAATACTTATGATTTAATGTTAAACCACGAGAAGCTCGAGATATTGGATTGGGTATTAGCTATGGGCTTGTGCCCGTTGAGCAACGCCCAACTTGAGACGGCATAAAATTATTGTGGTCATTATTAAAACTTGATCTAATAATTAGAGATGAATGAGTCAGATTTAGCTGGGCATATATCCTCCATTTTCATTCTCATTTATTATAAGCTCATCCTCATCTCCATCAAATATACTATTTTCATCATCATCGAATACCTCGGATATTCATATCCTATCGAAATATTCTATTACCGCTATTAATTTAAATTTAAATTATTTCGATGAAGCTATAAATATTTGCCAGACTATGAATAAATTAAAAATAAAAATTAACGAACCAGAAGAAATAATAAAATATAAAAAATAATTTATCACAGATTAATGGGTAGTGTCATGCATGAGTTGGATTATACTAAATCCCTCTATATGTGAATTTGAAAATCTTCATAGCTAGTTATTTAATCATGTTAAAAAAATATATATATACTCTCCACTATTAAGAACCTCTACCATAGAAGTATATATTTCTCTCAAATATTTATAATCTTTATATCCATATTATCCATTAAATATCTTACTCCTTAAATATCTCAAATCTATGATCAAATATCCCCTCAACTAAATATTTACAGGTTCCACCTACTAAATATCTGACTCTCAAATATCTCAAATTTCATAATAGATCCCACTATTATTTTATTAATTTACACCCGATTTTATATTTAAATAATATTAATTATACTAATTTCATAAATATTTTAATTAATATTTATTTACTAAATATTTTTTACTTAATTAAAAAAATACAACAACAGAATGCTGCAGCGGTTTTTTTATAAAAAAAAATCTACGATGGAGAGAAATCATCAGACAAAGAATTATGCCCAATAATTTCTTAGTATCCTCATTATCTAGGCTCATAACGAGAGATATTTGGTCCCCTTGAGACGGTCTAATGGCTAGCGTATGAGGTGTTGCCACCATAAGGTCTGAGGTTCAAATCTAGGCAAAACCGAGTTAAAATGCTTCTCTTATGTGCTAATCACTATTTCAAAGGTTAGTAGCTCGGCTAGTAACTGCCTGTAATTTACTTCCTCCGTGTTGGCCCTGAGACGGGTTGGCGGGGGCGCTGGGGGCGAGCGTATTCGCCTTTTGCCACCATAATGAGAGATATTTGTCCTTTCAGGACGGTATGATAAGGATATTGGATATAAGAGCATCTCCAATGCAAGTTTTTTAAAAGGTTTGCAAAGTTAAAAAAGCTCAGTAGGGAGATAAGTTTTGATGTTTTTATTTTAAGAGCAGATTTGATTTTTCAAACATGTTTTTTTCTTTTGAAGATGGAGCCATTAATCATTGAAAAATTAATATTGCATGTTTGACTTTTTAATATCATTAAATACTTTATTTAATAATTAAATTATACACATTCCTTTTGAAAATAAATATATTTGTCAAGTTAAAAAATATAAATGACTATAATTAAATTAAAATTTAGAGGTTAATTAAATATTAAATAAAAATTATAAATTAAATTAAAAATCATAAGTTCATTAATTTATTAATTAAACATTACAAATAAATTAAATTAAAGATAAGAATTAAATGAAATATTAAATAAAAATTATATAGAGATACTAAATGAAAAATAATAAATAAATATGTGTGATTTGTAATGTAGAACCTAAAAAAAGTCGTATGAAGGTTTTTTGGCTTATGAAAAGGTTTAACTATTAGAAACCTTCTATATTCATCTTGATATTTGATTTGAAAGAATATTTTTTAAAAATATCTTTTTTAAATATTTCTCATCGCGGATGTCCTGAGATTAGTATGAGACCCTCAATATTATCATCATTCCTATATTTGTAATTAAAAAAAATACTAAAACGTAATTTAATAATTTTTTAATAAAAAAACTCTAACTTCCTCCTGTGTTTCATGTCAGTTTATAGTCAAAATTTTCTATCAAAATAGTTTTTAACTTTAAATTAAAGGACACAAATTAGATTTTTAAAATTAGCGCATCTGTCGTACTTCTTTTTAAAATTATTTTATTTATTACAAAATTATTTTTTTAAAAAATTATTTAATACAAAATATTTTGAGAAAAGAGACGTGTTTGTTAGTAAGATTTTAAAATTGGGTGCGCCTTTTAATAATGTTTGAAACCTAGATGCCCGCTTTTGATAAAATTGTGCCATTGATAGCCGTTCCTTTCAATTCCACGCGGCCACGTCGTCGATTCCGACGTAATCGGCAACTGCCCGACTCCCACCCGTCCAACTCCTTGAATGCTGTCTTATTTAATTCCCTTAAAAACTCCCCCCTTGACCGTATTTGCAAAACGCCCTCTAAAGTTACATAAATTTTTATTAAAATCTCACAGGATCCTAAGTTTGATAAAGGATGATTATTTGATAAAATTTGTTTTCTATGTTTTATGTCGCCATTATATATATATATTTTTAAAAAATTTTAGTAAGTAGTTATAAAAATGAATTTAATTGGGTTACTTAGGGTAATATATTATTTAAATATAGATGTCCTTTAGTCAAATATTATATAACTTGTTTGACTTAAATTAAGCGTAGTTCAAAGTTTGGTATATATATATATATATAAAAGTTATTTAAGTTTATCTAAGCTTAGTCATAGTTAATTGGTATCTTCATTGAGTTATTTAAAGTTATAAGCTGTAACAAAGAGGTGTTTCTATAATACAATGACAAAATATTTAAAGAAATAATTAAAAAAAATTAAAATATAAATTTTGTTACGTGTCTATGAGGGTGCTTAAGCTATCTTAAATTTCGAGCAAATTAAAAAGGCGCTCTTTATTTGAGTTTTTATCAAATATGATCCGTCCGATCTTGGAATTTAAATTATTAACATTTTTTTAAACACTTTCGTTTCCTCTGGTTGTACCGGTACAGTGGGCCGCGGACCCGCGTAGCGCATCGTCTGCACCTATGGCTCACTTATCCAACGGGGGCATCGGAGCCTCCGCCCCCTCTTCGACGGCGAAGGTACGGATGCCCAACGGAGTCGGCTTGCAAAAGGATGTAAGAGAGGCTGTCATCTGCAGGCCTGATCCACCCGAAGCGGCTGAAACCCCGCCCTCTGGTCCTCCTTCACTCCGGTCTATCTCGTCTGCTCTCCCTCAGTTGCCCGAGAAGGATTCGAAATGGATCCTTCGGTTGGTAGAGGCCTCTGCCAAGGGTTTCGCCATAGGCGCCGGTCTGAAGGGTGGGCTTGCACTGTTCTCGGTTCTAGTGCGGCTGAGGAGCCGCAGATCTGTGAAGTTTTCGTCGAGGTCTGGTCGGATTATTTTTCACCGATTCTACTACATGAAAACGCATCTCGATTATGCTGGCGCTTGATTTTTTGTTGTTGTTGTTGCTGTTTTCAGAAAGGCGGGATCTTTTACGAACGAGGAGGCCGTGGTGCTGGCTTTGAAGGAAACTTTGAGATATGGCTTGTTTCTGGGGACTTTTGCAGGAACATATGTTTCGGTTGACGAGATTATTGCTTCATTTGGTGGGCGACAAAGGTGGGTGTGTTGGAATTGGTTCGGTGCGTAGCTATGTTATTTCTGAACGGTCGAAGGGTCTCTTTAGGACATCTTTATCCCGTAATGGATCCTCGTTCTGGATGTTGTTCCTATGCCTTCTGTCAAATACATGCATTTTCATATGTGCTAGTGTGATCTGCCATCTTCGCTGTTACCTGATACGAATACAAGTATGTTGGATTTGTTTCATATTTGTTTGTATTAATCCCTGTCTTTGGTTACATGGACAATGAGTTTCAATATAGGCCCAATGACTCTTGCTATGGGCACATGCAATTCATTGTCTACTCCAAATACCCTTCTGCTGTATTATAAGAATCTGCTGTTTGTGATTTTGATATAAGCAAAATCACAAGATCAGAAAGTTCAAAATTAGGGTTGAGCAAGCAAAGGTTAACCTAGTGATGCCCTCAGTTTTCATTCTTTAGGGAGAGTCAATGAAAGCAGCATTAGTCTTGTTGGAGAAGGGGTACATCACATACTGAAATGTTACTCATCCGAACGGCAAAATAGTGAACTGAACTATGATACTAAGACTAACGCTTTGCACTCTGTAACTATCGTTTAACATTCCTGTTTAAAATACAGTCCTGAAACCTGTACTGTAATACTAAGACTTATGAACACTGCACTACTATATCTAACCATTTATTTTCCTATTCGAAAAGACATCTAAGCTTTACACTTTTTATTTCCTTGTCTAACTAGCCTAGACTTTTTTCTTGCTTTTCATTAATATGCTGCTGGTTTAACATTTTATTTGCCAACCCCACTGTGGTTAATAAGATATGCTCCCATACAATTCATTGATCCATTTAACTCTCTATGTGATTTCTGTGGAGTTTCTCACAGAAAGACTGACAGAGGAAACAGAAAGATAAGTCGCTCTAGATGGTCACATACATGCACTGTTAACTATTGGAAGTTACCAAAATCAGAATTCCTGTGAAATTAATATCCCAGGTTAAATTAGTTGTGGAAGCAAGCTGTTGCGTGATACTTGTGTTTTGTTAAACTCAGATTCTGGTTGTCTGTGCTATGGCAGTTCATGCAATTGAATGTTGCATCATGTAAGGGAGTCAAAAGTAATATATTTTGTGAAACCTACAACTATGA
>JBBMJZ010000036.1:17926283-17943083 GCA_037833815.1 Zingiber zerumbet | reverse complement strand
GACTTCTCGCCAGCTATCCGGTCAGCCCGTCGACCTAGCTGGACTTCGCGCCAAGCGTCCGGTCAGCCCGTCGACCCACTTGGACTTCTTGCCAGCTATCCGGTTAGACCGTCGACATATCTGGACTTTTCCTGCACACTCGATCAAAGTGTCAGACAACAACAAACTAACTTAACCTAATTTGTCATTTATCAAAATTTGGGTTAAATCGTTAGTGCTAACCGCACCAACAAAAAGCACACAAAAGGCTTGGATGAAAAGTGTTTAAGATGTCTCCAGGGCTGTTGGAGGCGCCTCAGATGGCTTGGCCGAAGGCCCGTGCTGAAAAGGCACAGAGGCGCCTTTGAAACCCCTGAAGGCGTCTTGGATACGTGATGGAAGGCGGCTTCCATGAGTTTGAAGGTGCCTTCGAAGGGAAAAAGTTCACAGAATACAGGAGTTATCATCTCCATGAATTCGGGGATAAAGATCCGAGCTGGAGGCACCTTTAATGCGATTGAAGGCGCCTTCAACAACCCATAAAAGGAGTACTCGACCAGATGCTTAACAAGAACTCCAATTTACGATCACTTTCTTACGCACTACTCCAAAAGACTTCCTATGACTCCACAACACGACTCCAACGACCGAGCGACATAACTCTAACGATCGAAAGCATGACCCTCCAGATCCTTAAAACTCGTCAGTATTGTAGCACTTAAATTACTTGTATTTGTCATTTTTCTGTATTTAATTTTAGTAAAGATTTTTGAAACTATAATGATTGCCCAACGAAAGAGATAAACGATCGCGGGCTTTGGAGTGGAAGTCGTCACAGACTCCGAATCAAATAAAACTCAGTGGTGTTAGCTTGGTTGTTTTCTCTTGCCTTATTTCTTTTCCACTGCACGTACTCTTTACGCGAACGTTTTCTGTAAGTGTGAAAAAGGCGCGAGTGCTATTCAACCCCCCTCTCTAGCACGTCTCGATCCTGCAAACTCTGGGAAAAATTCCTAAAGCTACACGAAAGAACATGGGAAGCAAAACTAGCTAAGAGAGATCTTCTCCGGAACCAACTTAGCAATCTCCAACTTAAAGAAGGGGAAACAGTTAATCAACTACATGCCAAACTCAAGGAGCTGATCACTAGAATCACCAATCTCAGAGAAACGGTAACAAATCGAGACTCATTAAGATATGCACTTAATGCATTATTGAAGACCTCAGACTGGACGTCAATAATAGATTCTTATTATATCTTAAGAATCTTAAGGTAAGTATCTTAGAAAGTTTATTTTCAACCTTAGAATTACAGGAAACTCAATGTGCATATCTAAGAAAGAAAAAGGAGCCAAGACAAAACTTATCATTCAAAGCTAAGGAGATCGATCCAGACTTAGAATTGCTGCTCGACGAAAATGAAGAAACCTACATGGTAAGGAAGTTTAATAAATTTTTAAAAACTAACAATTTTGATAAAAAAAAAGTAATGAAGCTAATCTGAAGCAAAAGGAAGGTTCAGTGCTACAACTATAAAAAAGAATAACACATTAAAGATAACTGCTCTAAGCTGAAGAAGAGGGAGAAAGAAAAAGATAAAGGGTCAAGACGAACGAAGCATAAAAATCTAAAAGTCACGTGGGACGGGTCATCATCAAAGTCTGAGATCGAGGCCTACGCCGGACTAGCTTTTATGGTAAGTCATCAAGAAGATAAAGATAAAGAAAGCTCGTCCGAGATGAGCATCAATAAAGAGAAGTGTCAAATTACGAATTCGACATGGTAAGTGAGGTACGCAACCTCCCCTCTAATTAATTATATGAAGTTGTACCAATGCTAAGTACATCACTTTGTAAAAATAAGATAAAATATTTAGAGTAAAAAAAAATATACTTCCTTAGTAGAAAATTAAAAAAAAAGTTAATGATGAAAATGTAAACCTAAAAGAGCAAATTGAATTTTTGAAAAAGGACGGCATGGATAAATATCAATTTCTCATGAATTTCATATTTTAGAAATAATAAAGGACATAGTTAGTATTTAAGATATCATACGTGCTAAATATCAATGGTAAAGTTGTTGTTATAAAATAATTTTTATAAAAAGTAGGGTAAAATTATGTATAATGGATTCTTTTCTGGGACTCCGTATGACGGGAGCTTCGTGCACTGGACTACCTTTTTTTTTTATAAGCGTCAAATATCAAAATTGTCTAGAAATTAAATTCAGTAGATAAAAATTTATATTGATTTCTAAATCACGCTTAATCTACTAAATTATTTTTATATACATGCTTAAATTGAATTTGATTTAATTAATAATATGTTTGGTAAGATTAACTATTCATGTTTTGGGTTGAATTTTTTTTTACCGTTATATTATTTTTTTATAATTTTTATAACAAAAAATGGATTTTAAAATTAAAAATATTTTGAAAAACTTATTTTTTTTTATGTGTTAAAATGTTATGTTCTCTATTACTAAGTAAATTTTTAGACATTTTTTTAACCTTTATCTGAATTATTAATTTTTTTTTACCAAAAATAATATTTTATACTTAAAAAATCTCAAAAACTTATTTTTTTGAAATTTTTTACATTTTTAGTGGATAAATATTATATTTTACATGCTTTGAAAAATTATCAAGATTTTTCAAAGTCTACAAATATTTTTAATTAATAAATATTAAAAATATGATTTCGATACCAAAGTATTTATATTGTCTATGAAAGAAAATAATATTTTAATGAAAAAATCAAATCCAAATGGTTATGTGAAACATTGATAAAAAATTTCAGAATTTTTCATAACTAAAAAATTAACTTTTAAATTATTTTTTAGCAAAAATAAGAAATATCTCTTAAAAATTATCTTATGTGCCAAAATATTTAGATAAAAGTATTGGAATTTAGATATTTTGCAACCAATCCCAGTAATTTTTTTTCTCATATTTTTATGCTATTATTTTTAATTTTTTCCATAATTTTTATGTCATCAAAGGAGAAAAATAATTACATGTTAAGTTTAGGGGAGGTTTCTTTTAATTGTCATGCTTATTTAGGGGCAATCATAATAATTTTCCTTGCTATATTTAAGTTAGAATTACTTTTTACTTGTTTGTTTAACCAGAACCTTAACTTGAGTTGATATATATATAAAAATAAGAGATTATAAGTGTCTAAAATTGATTTTGATATAATCAATCAATTTAAGTTAAGTCCTGTATCATTTTTGTCTTGTGAACTCAACCAATTTGATGAACTCAATTGTCTTGGGAAAAAAAAACTTTGAAATTTTTTTACTGCTGTTCTTAAAATAAATACTTCAAATTTTTTTATTCAACTTTTTATTTCATAAGCCTCTCCAAAAAGATGGGTTAGTAGAGAAAATGGGTTAAAATAAATGTCATTTTCTTCATCAAAATATACTTTATTTTATTTTTATTATTATTATTATTAACCAATAGGAATGGAGAAGATCAAAATCTATTGACTATCATTTTGCACCGCACCAACATTTAAAGATATTTTATTTTATTCAAGACTCATATTGAAACCTCACGTTGAATTTTTTTTTTAATATTTTAAGTACGGTTTTAAGTATCCTCATTTAAAAAGATATGATTAAAGAGGTAGATTTTGGTTTTTTTTTACTTGATGTTGGAACGTCGCAAATGGGCATCGTCCGTGAAACTGTGATGCCCAATGGAACTCTTCGAGGAAGAAAGAGATCATGCTGGAAATGAGAGAGACTGGTCGCGATCTATCTTGGCATCGGAGAAGAGAAGCAACTTAATTTACTCATCGATGCCGAGAAGAAGAAGAAGAAGAAAGAAAAATCAAGCAGTAGTATTACATCGATCGAAGAACACTCGGGTATTAATTAATAGGTAGAAGAAACCTGGGAGCTAAACCCAATCTAGTTCATCACATCAGTAAACTCCGAACGACAGCGGCCTGCGCGCTGCTCATCTCTGTGGTGGAGAGCAACTCCGACAGCCTCTCACTCAGGTCATCCATCTCCCTGTGCAAGCTTCTGATGTAGCTGCAAGCCTCCTGCAAGACTTTGGCCGCCGACACCTGCATCCACAATGCAACACTACTCTTTTAATTAATTCATCAAGATCCCCGGCCTGATCGAGTTGCCTCGCATCCATGCACCTACCCTGTCGTTGCGGCCGAGCCGAGCTTCAGGAAGAATAGCTTGGAGCTTCGATATGAGGTCGTCGATCTGCTCGTCGGTGATCCTCCCCGCGCCCGCCTGCCTCGAGCGAGACCTCCTGGCAGACATCTATAGGCCCGGCCGTAGAGATACGAGAACAGAGGAGGAACTCGGGAGGTAGCTAGGGGTGGCAGTTAGTGTCTGCAGTGAGGCGTTAATGAGCGAGGAAGACAAGGCTGCATGGGAGGAACAACTGAACGAGTTCCGAGTATAAATAGTGAAGTAGAGAAACCAGGGATACCGCCATGCTGTCCCACCACCATTTTTGTGTATCTGCAAGTGGGGCTCTAATGGCGGCCAAGTGCCTCGGTTAAGGGACAAAGACGAAGGACTTGTGTCAGGAGAAGCCACGCAGACCACGTTGTGTTGAGGTTTAAAATATTTGCACCAACACACATGGATCGAGCTAGGGAGGCGGTTTAGAGGGCTCATCCCTCGTGGGAGGCAAGCAGTCAAGCGAGCGAGCAAGAGCTTGGAGTTGGGACCATGGCAAATTGCAATAGACTAGTTGTTGCATTTGAAGAAAAGTGCGAGAAGATCCAATTCGAGCGAGATCTTCCTTGCATGCATGACCCACGACAGCTTGTCTTTCGCTCGAGATGTGCAGAAGTTTTAGCATGCAAACCATATTGCCCTGTCTTCTTCCAGTATGAAATTGCATGTGCCAAGATAAGCATGCATTGAATACCATCACGCAATGAGTTTTCTCGTTGTTGTTGTTGCTGCTTTTTTAATGTCTTTAAGAAAGTAACGGATCTCAAACAAATAAAAGTAGAAAGGAAGATCGTTAAGGATCTGATTTCTTAGACACTTTTTTTATTGCTGTTACTAATGCTTCTTAGGGTTCGATCTAGAAGGATAGTTAGCCAAGCAAAATACTTAAACAATGGACCTGCTAAGTTAAGGCAATCGAGTATTAAACGATTTCCAAAAAGATCTGGAAAGCTAAACTATCCTGCAGATCTACCAGATGGTGAGGAATATAGTGTTAATAACTGATGTACTTCTCTGCTAGCCAGCCAATTGCGGCAAATAAATATAGGGGGAAAAAGGTTTGGTGTCTGCATCTCTGTATCCATCAAGATTACTCTGTTTGACTGAACACACGTTTCCGTTTAGTCTGAATATTGATAAAGATCGATCCAATGATGAAACTGGCTCTCCTGAGTAAAATAATGGTGAATAGGTTTGGTGAACTATGTTCATAGATGAAGAATGCCTTTACTATTTTTGGTATTCTGAGCTGATCAAATGAAGATCATTTTTTCTGAAAATTCTTGGGCAGCAGCAGCACATGAGCTCAATCCTACTGCAGCAAGGTCGTTACAGAAGGCACGAGGATCATTGATTTTTAATCAGCACACTGATCTCACCTTCCTTCCTGGTGGATGCTATTTCTGCAGTAAAATTTATAGAATAGAAAGGAAAGGAAAACATGAAATGAGATGGAATTCTCTTGTTAAAAGCTGAAGTAGGATGAACAATAGCATCTTGGGATATGTTTTATTTCTGAAATTGCATAATTCCACAGCAAGTTCAGTCATTCAAAGGTTTGTGACTAGGAGGAGTAGAAGACCAAGGGAATCTACCAACATGGAACAGGAGCACACGATCACTGAGAACTGACCTTGTCAGCTACATATTAAACTCAAAAAGAGTGGTTAACATATGGAGGAGCAATAAGACAGCCTGCTAATATCAATCAGAATCTTAACTTGTGGGCAAAATTTGATCCATAAGATCATAGCTACAACTCCAAGAGCCTAGCTGACAAATGCATGATCTGGAATCATGTGAATACACAGTAAATACTCGGACTGTTGCTGTTTGTTTAACCCATGGTCATTCATATTTTACATAGCCCTGACCGACAAAGTACAACCGATTTAATATAATGGCTTCTTCAAGCGAGATATGAAGCAATGGAGTTGCTGTAAGAAGTGTCAAGTTCTGTAAGCATGAAGCTTAGTGGCATGTCACTTGATAATATATCTCATTTGCTCAAGGTGGTTCTTCTAAGAGAAAATTCAGTAAAACAGACGTTTTTCCTACAAATCAAAGCTAAGTTGTGATCTCAAGGAATGAACTCTATTAACTTGTTTGCCAAGTTAATTTTGGACATCATTGATATGATCTAATCCTATTATTATGAAGGATTGTTGTGATTATTTGGTTTGTTATTGTTTTAGATTATCCACTTCACAGTATTCATAACATGACGTGACTGTACTGCTGTTTGATTCAAAGGATGCGCCTTTTTTTTCTTCTAAAATGTATGAATTATGGGGCAACCTACTAATACTTTTGTATCATATTAATCAAGCGGAAAAGATTAAAGGATAATTTATTATTTTGAAATAAAAAAAAAAGAATATAGTTTTCCGTAAAATTCTAAATATTGGATCCCAAGATAAATGTCTCTTAGCTTGTTCATCTTCTAGAATGAATTTAATTGGCCGACTTCCACGTGGAGTTGCTCAAGTGTCGTGATCAATCAAACTCATTTAATTAATTGGACCCTGCAATTTGTTTCATCATTTTCCTATCCACTTGGAACAAACTACAATCATTTATTAAATCAACTTCTCAATATGATCCTTACAATATAAATTTTAAATGTTTTCAAGAATATTCGTGTTGACGGATGAAACCAATTAAGATCCAAATCAAAGCTATAAAAATTTCTCTTTTGACAAGTCGTCAAAATCTCAACTTCAGATTTTGCTTCGATACAGATTAAAACTAGTATTGATTTAGTTAGTTTGATCCATCACAATGCTGAGGAAACTTTCTTGGTGATCTTCGTCGCCAACATTTGCATCAAGCAGCCACGACTTCAGCAGCTCTAATGGCAGCGTGTGGGTTGTCCCTGGCAATCCCTCCGGCACAGAAGTCGCTTGATCCTCCAATCCACACGAATTGAGTGACTCCAGCGACGCCAAGTAGTTGGAGGTACTACTTGCAGTTATCTGGCTCAGCAACGGAGAATTTGGCGATCTAGATTTTAACATAGCGTTGTTGCTGCTGCTATTGTTACTCTTCATCCACCCCTCCAGAAGCCGCGCTATGTTCTTGGCGCTTGCTGCATAATTGTTGGCGGCATCACTAGAGGAGTTCTTCTCCAACAACAAGGCCTCTGAGAGTGCTCGCTTCGCCATTTGGGGGTTGGCCTGGACACACATCTCCCATTGACCCTTGGACTTGGGCGTGGGGTGGTGAGCAGGCACCGAATCATGCCCTCCTTCAAGCTTATTTTCGATTCTCTTTTTCAAGTGCGTGTTCCAGTAGTTTTTGACATCGTTGTCTGTTCTTTCCGGTAGATAAGAAGCTATGGTTGCCCACCTGTTTCAAAGAATACCAAGTGACTTCTTATTTCAAACAAACAAACAAAATAGCAAGATCTAGTTTTTGTTCTCTTAAAATTTAAATGTTTTTGACAGAGCTGATACTGAAGTGACTAAATTACCTGTTGCCTAGAAGGGCCTGTAAGTGGATGATGAGCCTCTCCTCTTGATCAGTGAAGTTGCCACGCTTGATCCCCGGCCTCAGATAATTAGTCCACCGAAGCCTGCAGCTCTTGCTGCATCTCAACAGACCTATAGATACAAATTAATTTTTGAAGCAAATCAAGATCAGCTAGCACAACAAAAATGAATTAATCATATTTTTTCCACAAAATAAAATTTAGAAAGAAAAAAAACTGACCAGTGTTGGTAGGAACAGCCCTCCAATTGCCTGGACCATGCTGTTGAATGTAAGAGACCAAGAGGATGTCCTCTTCTGGTGTCCAAGGTCCCTTCTTCACACCATCTTTGTCACAGCAAGGTGGCCTTCCCATCTTCTTAATTCCTCTTCCTGGAGCTTGATCTCGAAATCAATATAGCAAAATGTAACGAAAAGATCAAGCTTTAACTCAGCTTGTGGAGTTTGAAGGAGAGGGAATAAGAGTCAAAGAAGACAGATAGGTGCATTTAGTGAGGCCTTTGCTATTCTATATCTCAAGGCAAAGTCAGATTAATTCCTCAAAGAACCGCAGCCATTCAATGTGGAATTGAAGAGCTATGATTTAACAATGCTGCAGTTAACAGTGCCACCAAAAAAGAAGCTGTAAAGCTTTCCTTACCGCTCCTCTTCTAATTTCTCTTAGTGGTAGCGGGACGGATTTATGTGAAGTGACTCTTCTAGATTTTTGGTAATTGATTATTAGCACATTCATCTATATATACAATTCCTTGTGTAGTTTTCATATAAATTTATAAAAATGCAACATTCGTAATTGGGCGTTGCCCATATCCACAATTTTTTATGTGTTCTCTCTCTCTAGTTATAAAGTCACTGACATTTACATAGCATGCCGAGTTATTGCATGCTTCAAATTAGATCATGGTTGTTTGTTTAATAAGTTGAATTAATTTGAAGGGAATTTACTAGATCACACTAGTAACAAATCATGCTCCAATTTTCTAAATTTACTGAATCACACACAGGAAGTGTTTGGTAAAAAGGAGATCAAGCATAATCCAATGAATTAGAACTAAGTTCAGAAACTAAGACAATTTGGTAAAAGTTAAAAATAAAGTGTTTGGTAAATTATCCTCTCTTTTTTTCTTTACCAGATGCCTTTAAATAATCTTGAGCACATGTTTTATTATCAATATCTATGTGGCAGTGGAATCAAAAGAAATCTAGGCACTACAGTACAAGAACATGCAGACATTAATCTTTAGTGCGTGAGGAAATTAAAGAGAGCTCATTTTAAATGTTTCGATCATAAATGTGTATTAAATTCATTCATTTTGAATTGTGAAATTTTAATTAAGAGAGGACCGACCTGATGGAACT
Organism: Zingiber zerumbet; assembly: GCA_037833815.1. NCBI lineage: Eukaryota > Viridiplantae > Streptophyta > Magnoliopsida > Zingiberales > Zingiberaceae > Zingiber > Zingiber zerumbet. Next base: position 17,934,041 of record JBBMJZ010000036.1, on the reverse strand, counting down.
GAGGCAGAAAATGTAATCTTTTTGTTTGAATTAGCTGTCCCTCCAAGTTTTATGCATGCGACCCGCAGATTAACATTCTTCACCTAACCATACATGTTGCAAAATTCGAGTTGAAATCACTCCTCGTACAACCATTACGAGCGAGCATAAGAAGATATTTCCGATATGTTCAAATCTTTGCACGCTTTGATCAAATTCTTCTCCAATCTTTTGAGCAGCTTCCTGCAATCAAATACCAGTGTGATTATAAGAACTTGTCAAACAACTCAAAAGGGTCAAACATAGAGACAGTAGTAGGAAATTCTCTGCAATAAAGTCTTTGGATTTTCATCAATGTATCATAAAAGACTAAAAAATAGTAACTCTATCTAGATGAGTCAGTTGATAAAATTGTACATGGCAACAAGAACAAACTGCAAAAGATAGCAAGCCAAGATCCATAGGATTTCATAAGCAGGTCCATAATGTGAGATTCAACAATGACAGATAACAAAGAGGTGATAGCAAGAAAAGCTATTGATTAAAATTCATGACATGTGCTCCAACATAGTATCAACTATAACAACAAGACACCATACGTCTTTTAAAAGCTTAAACTATTCTGAAAGTGCACTATCCATATATTCATGTTTCTAAATAATCATTTGTATATCATCCTAGCTAGTTCCAGTGTATGCATAATGTATAAATTAGCTATCCATATTGTCTAAACCATGTCCACGTACCAAGTATCATGTAACCTTTTGATCCCAGTGAAAGAACTCATTGAATTAACACCTCAACGATTGCCATAGTGACAAGATCAGTAAAGTTACAAAAACAGAGAACCATTATCTCATACAAAGTATTTTACTTTTTCAACTATCTTCTTAATCAAACAATAATTCCAAGAGTCATGGCCAGTATTGACTAGTGGATTCACTCTTTTGACTCAAAAGATTAAACTAATAGGTATAAGGTCCTTAGGGAAATAGCTGCATTAAATTCTTTTCCACTGCATAGTAAGCATTCTTCTTGTACTCCATCTGCTTCAAGGGAATAATGTTGATTTATTTACATAACTTAATTATGGTCATGTTTAGTATTTAACTATGATACAATAAGACTGGAGCCATGAACATTAATGAACAACAAAAGAGTCTCCCTAGAAGAGTGACTACACAATGAATTCTCCAGGGAGACAACCCATTAGATACAATGTTCGTACATGGAGGATCTTCCTGAATCGATTTCTGCAATTTGCTACCGTAGAAGAGTCTTCTTGTTTTGATTATCGACCAGCATTGCATACAATGTTATGTTGGAGAAGAACACAGAGAGACTAGGCTTCCTAGCAGAACCATTGTACTTCACAAGGGGCAAAACAAATCCATCAGAAGTCCAATTCTTAACCATGTTATAGTAAATAAAGTAAAAGGAAACATATCAAAAGCATGGTAAATCACCATAAGAGATACTAACTTGATCTACAGAATCTGAACTAACAGAGAGAAAAAGTGCATACCTTTCTCTGCATCCTCCAATTGCTTATCTTGGCACTCCCTTCCTGAGCGTTATTCCTTGCTTCAATCCCAAAAATTCCTCGCTAACAAGGCACTGCACGACTAAAATTTCACACAAACGTACAAATTTACACTGTAAAAAGTGCTTGCAATGCAGGAAAACCTACCGTAGCAGATGGGGAAGGCAAGGTGATCTTCAAGGAGCATGGCTCGTAAATCCTTGGGAGAGGAGAATTGAAGGAAGCACTAGCATAGACATTGCTCATTCAAAGGGAAACAGAGGTTGAATTGGAGGACAAATACATCAAGCCCTAAAGCTGCAAAATGTGCATGTGGGTTGGGCTGGTCCAGAATATAGAATGGGTTTCTAACATCTATCTTTAATATAAAATAGCTGTGTAGTTTCAATATGCCTTAACCCATTCTGTTATCCAGGCATGAACGGCATGGTGCAGATAAATAAACTAGTTTTAGAGAGTTCTAATAAATTGTGCCTCTGTTCTTCAGACATTAATCACAACCACGGTAAACAGATGTTTACACCATAAATAAAAAAGGACAACCCGGTGCACGAAACTCCCGCCATGTGGGGTCCCGGAAAGGATCCATTGTACGCAGCCTTATTTATGTTTACACCATAAATAAATTTATAAAAAAATCAACATAGAGCACAAAGTAATATGGTATACGGTTAAATCAAGAAAGTGATCTCATATGTAAACCCTGGCTTTTGGATCAATATGAAAACTGCAACCTAACAAGATGGATCCTGCTGAAGTTTTGAACAATTGGTCGCCCACTGCAAAAGCCAAAGTATGAATACAATTATGTGCACTGTGTTTACTTGTGCCATCTTGGTTGTCCAATGTACCATTACTCATACCAACAGACAGACCAGAATCCAGAAGACCAAGGTTGCCAGTAAAAGAGGTATGCTTTATTCGCTCAGGTCTCACCAGATAGACATAATCTGACCTTGTAGAAACCTCTAAATATTTTGATTTCCTCCTGGATCCGGAATGCAAATTCAATCCTGCAAAACATGGAATGAGTTATGGTTACCAGTGACGTCAGAAGATAAAATAAAGATAAAGAAAAGCTAAAGTTTTTGTATTGGTTTCTGTGGTGTCAAATATGTTTGCATATGACGTGAGCATAACATGAGCCTACTATTTTTGCTAAACATCTGAATTCTGCTTAAAAATTGGGGTTATTACGACTGAAAGATTCAGAGATGCCAGATTGTCTGTCCGCATCAGCAGAAGTAAAATCCTCAGTGCTGCCATGCTGACCACTTGATTTATTGATTCTGCATTTTGGTATGAAATTGTATAAGCCCGAGTCATCTAAATAACTACTAAAGCTAATAATCATTGATGAAATTAACAGAATTTAACATAAGAATTAACATAAAACTTGAACAACAACGTTTGTTTCCTCAAGATATTAACAAAGCACAAAGAACTCCTTAGCATGAACGATTCAGGATAACAAAAATATCATACCAACTGCTTCCTAACAAGTACTTGATCAAGTAAAGAACTAATTTAAAGTTCACACATTAATCATAATTTATGTTGTTTAAAAAACATGAATAAGTTTGCTATGTTTTAGAATCACGTTATCAATGCATGCTGTCGATGCCTCTTTTATTGGTTAATTACTTTTTACCAGCTCCATTATGTTTAATGCCCTATATCCCCTTCCAGAATAAAAGGGTAATTTTTCGTGGTAATATATTGTCACTCTTAGATTTTGTACAAAATTGTCGTTCCTGTGTCGATGTGTACACCTGGAAAAATTTATTAGATTTCCATCAAATTGATCATTTCTTCACCAATATGTGAATTCATATGATCTGAACAATTTCCTATATAGACATTTTAGTTTTCCAACAAGATCTTATGTAAGAAGGCCATTGTGTTCACACAAAAAGGACCAGTATAAACAATGTCGACCATCTAGATAGCAGCCTCAAACATTACTTGCCAAATCATAAAGAAAAATAACTTCTCAATCACCAAGTAATAAATATATATATATATATATATATAAGTTTCCTACCAGACCCACTTTGCAGGAAAGATTCTAAATAAATGCACGATGAGATGGGCAAAAACACTTGAATGAAAGTAGAACAATAAAGAGGCTCCTAACCATACAGATGATTGAATAGTGGGAACAGTATTACTTCGTGTCATTGCAATGCTACCCTCTAGATTTCTCAACGTCCAAATTTCTAATTTTCTTCTATGGAAATCCTAAATAGGAAGAAGAGGGGAAAAGACACTCTAAAATAAGGGTAACTTAAAAAAAAATTCCAACATGTACCCATTTAATGACAAAAATCAAGTTGTGGTAGCAAAACTTAGTTTGAATTAGATAAAGGGAAATAAATTACAACCAAACTTGCCACCTAAACAATATCATGCAAATCATAAATAACTTAGTAATAGGTAAGTTACATGCAGAAAACAAACACCAAAAAGGGGGGAAAAATTCCAACCTACTAATAACATGACATGAGAGCGAGAATTTACTGATGTATAATTTGGAACCATCACAAGCAGGTCATATAGAGTAACAAACCTGTACATGTGTTGAACAAAATTGTCTATAAGAATAGGCCAAGCACCTAAAAGAATAAAGACAAAGATCAGTCCTACTAAATGAGGTCTGCAGCACACACATATGACATATGATATGCACTCTTAGCAGTACCTAAAGGTCCATATCAAGAGATGAGTTATTTTATGAATACCATTTGGATCATAGCCTTCAAGATCTTCATTAACACATTGGCTGAAGGCGAGGAGTTGTTGCCAAGTATCTTCTGATATACTATTCCGTTGGTGCATCTGGGTTCAATTGAGAAAATTATTTAAGAGCAATAAAAAACAAATTTATTTGAACTAGACCTAAATAAATAAAATTAACCAATGAACTTGGAACTACAGCTTTGTCTACTCAAAACTTTTAAGATTTGAGATTTTCTTCTATGGTGAGAGAATAGTCATCCTAAATGGAAATTAATTCCGCGTGACTATTGCTTATTTGCTACAAAAAATTTAATTTCAGATGTGGTGATCAGTCCATCAATAAGGAACAGAAATAACAGCATGGGCAAAGAAGTATTGGTGAGCGGCCCAACATCTAGAGGCCCAACTGTAATTCCATAAATTGAATTCATTCTATAGTTCTATTATTTCAGATATCAAAAGCTAATTCATGTGATGATGAGGTGAAGCCAAAGAAAATAAATAAATGGTTTCTTAATCATACAGTTGCCCACTTGCCCTATACAACAACAACAACAGCCAAGCATTTTCCCACTAGGTGGGGTCGGCTGTATGAATCCTTTTACGCCATTGAGCTCGATCTCCTATTATATCATCATCTATATTTAAATAAATTTTATCTTGTTTTATTATTGCTAACCAAGTCTTTTTTATTATATTTAATATTGGATGAAATGATAAAAAACATGATAATTTTTTTTTTTGATAATGTTGTTGTTATTCACTAACTTAATGTTTTATTTAATATTGTTGTTATTAATTATTATTCACTTATTTGAAATAAGATGAGTTTTTATTATTAAAGGCTTCATATACTTTAAATGGGAAAATATGTTACGATTGATAAGGTTTTTCAAAGGAAGAGAGCAAATGAACATGATCCAATTACTCCTATAACCCTATCAACAAGATCAAATAACAATGATCTTCCATCTGAAATCCCCCCTAAAAGATTAAAAAATATAGAAATTGAAGAGGTTGATCTCCATTATTTAGAGCGTGATCCAGAATTGCATCGACAAATTTGGGAATATCATCCTAACCAACGAGAGGAGATTCGTCGAGCTTATTTGAATATTAAGGCATATCAACCTATTCTTTGAGAATATCCATTAAATAAAAATATTAAACACCCTTGAAAATTTCAGTCTGCTTGTATGAACAATTTCTTTGGTTGGAGTATTCACCAGTTAAAGATAAAGAATATTATTTTTTATGTTTTATCTTCAACAAGCCATCATGATGCTCAAATCAAATTGCATTTACCTTTGATGGATTTGATAATTGGAAGAAAGTTCGAAATGGAAAAGCTTATGTTTTCCTAGGCTATATAGGGAAAGATAATGTATCTTCAGCACATCGTAATGCTGAAAAGACATGTGAGCATTTGATGAACCAACCACAACATATATGAAAGAGATTCGATAATTTTAATGATAAACAAGTCGCAACTAATCGTCTTCGGTTAAAAGCTCACATACATGTGGTGTTGTTGCTTGCACTTCAAGGAATTCCGTTTAGGGGCCATGATGAGAAATCTAGTTCATTTAATCGTGACAATTTTCTTGAATTTTTGGATGTGCTAACTATGTACAATGACGAACTTTCAAAAGCAATTGTGAAAGCTTCAAAAAATGCTAAGTATACAAGTCACGATATTCAGAAACAAATGCTTCATGTGGTTTCCATGAGAGTGAAAAATGTAATTCGTGAAGAAATTGGAGTTGCCAAGTATTGTATAATTATCGATGAACCTCGAGATTAATAAAAAAGAGAGCAAATGTCTACAGTATTAAGGTTCATTGATACTATTGAATTCATTCAAGAACGTTTTTTAGGCTTGTTCATGTATCTGATACTACAGTTTTGACTTTAAAGAATGTCATATATTTTACTTTGGCTCACTATAATTTGGATGTTTAAAATATTAGAGGTGAAGGTTATGATGATGCTAGTAATATGAGGGGTGAGTTTCATGGATTGCAAACTTTGATTATAAAAGATTGTAGAGGTGCTTATTATGTTCATTGCTTTGTTCATTGGTTATAATTGACTTTAGTTTCAGCATAAAAAAAATGTAACACCTATTTATCAATTTTTTGATAGATGAACTTTTATAGTTAATATTGTTGGTCTTCATGTAAACGTTAATGATGAATTGAAGAATGCTCATGCGGATGACATTGCACATTTGATTGCAATTAATGAACTCGAGATAGGACGTGGCCTTAATCAGATAGGTACTTTACAACGAGCTGTTGATACACGTTGGAGTTCTCATTTGAGATTGTTGAAAGGCCTAATTAAGATGTTTAGTGCATCGTGTACGGTATTGCTCAAGGTTATGGATGATGGACTTCCTTCTCAACGAGCAAATGCAACATCTGTTTATGATGAAATAACTTCTTTTGATTTTGTATTCATCTTACATATTATGAAAGAGATTATGGGGATCACAGATATCCTTTGTTAAGCTTTACAAAGTAAGTCTCAGGATATTATAAATGCAATGGAGCTTATATTATCTACTAAGAATTTACTTCAACAAATGAGGGATAACAAGTAGAATGATTTGTTTGCAAAAGTGAAATCTTTTTGTGAACTTTGAAATATTGATATCCCTGATTTCAATGCTCTGTATATTAATAGATAAGGTCGAGCTCGCACTCGCCAAGGCAATTTCACCATTGAGCATCATTATCAGGTAGACCTCTTTTATACTTCAATAGATTCATAATTGCAAGAGATTAATGGGTGTTTTAATGATGATGCTATGGAATTGCTTATTCTTAGTAATGCCTTAAATTCTCAAAATGCAGTGGAGTCTTTCAGAGTTGCGAATATATGTAAATTAGCTGAAAAGTTTTATGCCCAAGACTTTACAAGAGATGAAAAAGAGCAATTAGAGATGCAATTGAAGCATTACAAGTATAATATAGTCAAAGGGCCCAACTACAACAATCTTTCAACTATTTCAGAATTATGTCAATGATTGATGAAGACTAACAAGTCTGTTGCATACAACTTCATTTTTAGAGTGATTGTACTTATGCTTACTCTTCCAATTTCCACTACTACTACAGAATGATCATTTTCTGCGATGAATATCGTGAAAACAAGGCTTCGGAGCAAAATGAAGGATAATTTTCTCTCAGACGCGTTAATGATATATATTGAGTGTGAAATTGCTCGAAATGTGAGTATAGAAGCTATCATTGAAGACTTTGAAATTTTAAAAGAATGTCGAATTCCTTTTAGTTAGATAATTGAATGTATATTAACTTTATGTTTGCTCTTTGACTATGCGACTATTTTACAATTAGTTATACTATTCTGTATTTCTGTTTGGCAAAAAAAAATCTATTGCTCTCTAAATTTAGCAAGCTCGTAGCTTCTAAGTCTCGCTGCTATTGACTTCAAGGTTATTTAGCAAGCTTTTCAGACGTGAGGTTGAAGTA
>JBBMJZ010000036.1:17903139-17913275 GCA_037833815.1 Zingiber zerumbet | reverse complement strand
GAGAACATGGATGCTTATGATATGGTTGAACATCTTAGACAACTATATCAAGGACAAGCAAGACATGAGAGATTTGAAATCTCCAAGGCTCTATTTCAATATAGAATGCAAGAAGGAAGCCCTGTAGAGCCTTATGTGCTCAAAATGATCGGGTATGTGGAGAACCTACAATGATTGAGATTTCCACTAAACCAAGAATTGACCACTGATCTTATTTTGTAATCATTGCCTGAAAGCTAAGTTGGATCGACGCCTATAGTTCCCTCAACAAGGAACGTGTCTTCACCGGATCTCTCTCCTCCAATGACTTACCTTACTTATCATTTGTAGTCGCTTGACTTGCTGTTGACCCATCAGGTCTTCCTGCCAGTTGTCAAGTCCGCAGACCCAACTAGACTTCTGCTGGTTGTTAGGTCTCGCGGACCTAACCGGACTTCCTACCATATATCAGGCTCAACGGACCTATCTGGACTTCCTACCAACTATCGGGCCCCACAAATCTAGCTAGATTTCAACCTAGTGTCAAATCTTTTAGACCAGTCAATTTTTGCACACTTGGTAGAAAGGTTAAACAAACATCACATCTAACTTTAACCTATTTGTCATACATCAAAACCAAATTATAAGTGCAACCTGCACCAAAAGTATACTAGTGCGAGGACATATATGTTAGTGAGATTATACTGATATACACTTGAGAGAAATCACTCCCTAGCAGAAAGGTAGTGTATTCCACTATGCTTTCCCCTTTGAATCAACCTCTAGGATCACTTGATATTGATCTCATTATTTATTATATATGCGATGATATCATGGAATTAGTCAAGATATTAACACTAGATGACTAGAAATTTGGGGACCTGATTGTCCATTGTTTGCCTATTATTAGTAGAATTATATCGTAATATAGGGTACCATGTATCCTACTAGACCCTTACTTTTTATACAGGTTAATGCATATACATTAGTAGAATTATACCATAGTATAGGATTTTGGGGATCCTACTAGTCCCCTTGGTTGCTATACTTTATCGACCATTGTCTCCCATTCGTGGTTGAGAGAGTCGTCAACAACCATTGGTATATCCTATTGACCATTGTCTCCCATTCGTGGTTAAGAGAGTCTCCAACGATCGTTAGTATATCCTATCTCCCATGTGTGGGTGAAAAAGAGAGTTGTTAGTGACCATTGGTATATACCCTGTCTGCCCATGGGACCATCTGTGGTAGAGCATTCTCCCGTAAATAGTGATTAGTTATTTACTCTGTCCGTCCACGGGACCATCCGTGGTAGAGCATTTTCCCGTGGACAGTGACTAGTCATTTACTCTGACTGCCCCACGGGATCATTCGTGGTAGAGCGTTCTCCTGCAGTTGATGTTTGTTATATACTCGCTAAATGTCAGTCATGTATTCGTTTGTGCAAGTTCAGATGTAATGTATGTACTCCCGATTTGTTGGTTATACTTGGTTGAGTAGGTTAGTGAAATGCTATGTTATTAATTATACTTTCAGTTAGCTGGTGATTATGTTGGAACACCAACGTTGGTTAATAAGTATTTTACCTGAGACTACATCCTTTGATCTCCTGTCAGTATATTATTCATACACTATCTTCTTTTACCCACTGAGTGGTTGTATTCACTACCCCTTTACTTTTCCCTTGACTTTCAGGTTAGCAGATAGAGGAGGTGTTGTGTCGCTCAAAGTCCTGGTTGCAAGTCCTGCTCGAGTTGAATTTATGTTTAGTTGTTTCATTTTATTGTTTCCGTTGCTTATAGTTATTGTTCCTTTTGTTCTGGATTTTTGAGTGCTTCACATGTACATGCATACATACACACATTGTCATTTGTGACTTGGTGTTGTTATATTACATCAATATTTTATGTTGGTTTGAATTAGTTCGATATCGTATTTCCTATATTATCATTAGGGGGTACCATCCAGTTTGACAGATAAGTATATCCTTATGACATGTTATGATATGATAATAAGTACCTATGTCGATCTGGCATTTGTCCAATCATGACTTTTTTTTTATGATATATTATTTATCTTTTTCATAAAAATTAAAAAGATAAAAATTAAATAAAAGGGCAGTTCCAAGATACGTCGCCACATGACAGTTCCATGATACAACATGCATGATCAGAGAAACAACATGGAGGGAGAAAATCTGCATGGCTCTGAAAATCCTCAAGTAACCAATGTGTTCACCATAGCCCTGTTAAGTTTGCTAGATACTATCCCATTTGTCCACTCAACCTGCAAGCCTAAAGACTGAAGATCCACCAGGTATTGAGCCATCTCCACCAAGTCATTTGTTTCATAGTGGGTCACCGACATGCCTCCTTCCTTCGCTTGAGGAGTCACCAGTGCATTGAAATCTTCCAATACCAGCCATGGATCCCTGTTTGTACCTCCAATATTTGTGAGGGAATGCCAAAGCAGTCGCCGCGCTCCAATATTATGAAGCTCGTATACAAAGGTGACCAACACACTTTTCCCAATAACTTTGCAAGTGATGCAGTAATGAATAAATTGCTCTTCGACTCTTAAGATGTTAAGGTCCACCAAATATGTTCTCCAAAGTAACAATATTCTACCATGATTAGAGAATTGAAAATTGTGTACAATTATCATACATGGAAACCTCTGCGAAATGATGGTATGTGTATCCCCTATTGATAATTTGGTCTCCAAAATCCCAATAATAGCCTGCATATTTATATTTATCTCCCTCTATATTTGTGGGAATGTACTGGGGTTGTTAAGGCAGACAAATAAAATGCTAATTAATATGATGTGATATGAAAGTTTAATTTTTAAAATATTGTAATTCTAGGCTCTTTCTCTGGTTTATACATACATAAAGGAAAGTTTATAGTTAACAAGATATAAGAATCATGAAATAAAATAATAAATAAAAAGGAAATTATTTGTATATTTTAAGTGTGTAATTTATGTTTTTTTTTGTTTACCTTTAAATACAAATAAATGGAAGGGAATTTATTGTTTTATCAACATTAATTTTACCATTAAATTTTAAGAATATATTAATATTGAGATAATTGCTTACCTTTTGTATAAATTTAGATTTATTATTTTAACCTTAATAGATGCTTATATTTGGTATAAATTTTAAAATTCCTTATTTTAACATTAATATAGATAAGCTAAAATTAATTTTAACATTAATTTTATATAAATTATATGATTTCCTTAATGATAAATTAAATATTTAAAAGAAGGCAAATAATTTCCCTTTTATTTATTTATTTAACAATTATTATATCTTATTAATTATAATCTTAAAGATTCTATTAACAAAAAATTACAAATTTAAAGAATGCAAATAAGTTTCCTTTCATTCATTTTTTCATTTAATGATAATATTTTACCGAATATAGACATTTTTTTTAATATTTATACGTGAGAATGGGCCAAGTTTTACTTTAAATTGCAATACTAAACTTTCATATCATTTTACATCATGTTTCTTCGTATTATATTTCTGGTGTTTATTTCAATTGGAGGGGCACAGGCAAGATCATGGAATAAGAAAGCTAAGCATTCGCTTAAAACCATTCAGGTCGTTATTAATATTTTTTGAGAAATTATAAATAATATTTTTTTTGAAATTATTTTTTTTGTCAGACAATAACAGGAGATCTATTTGACTGTGTTGATATGTATAAGCAACCAGCATTTGACCATCCTTTGTTGAAAAATCACACTCTTCAGGTATTGAGCATTAACAACACAAGTCAAATTGATATGATGCCTTTTAATGATATAGTTTATTCGGCCCTTTAATTGACCTAATAATCTTCGCAGTTAAAACCAAGTAGTCTTCCAAAAGGAGTGAAACTTGCAAAATCTAAACCAGCGTTTTTTTATGGATTCAACGATACTTGTCCTTCTGGCACTGTGCTCATCCACCGTTATCAGAAACAAGATTTAATTGAATCTAAACTCTTGAGAACCCAATTTAGAGCACAAGCCGACCAAATTATCGAAGGAAATCACGTGAGTTATTATTATTAGTATTTTAATTCATTATTTATAGAGTTCACATATAAATAATATTTACATTGTACATAGTACGCAATAATTGGAACTCCACCTGCTAAATTTTATGGAGTATATGCAAAAATGGCGACTTATAAGCTTCCAGATCTACAAGCTGGTCAAACATCATCCAGCAGTATATATCTTTTTGGTGATGCAAAATCTCCCACCAATATGATCAAGGCTGGTTGGCAAGTAAGTTAATATAAATCATTTACTAATAATATTATTTTATATCGTCACTAATCCATTTCACAGGTTTCACCGGTCATTTACGAAACTAGTTATCCTCGATTTTTTACCTACTGGACTGTAAGTATACATTTTTTATTTATATATATAGGTGTGTGTATTCTCAAATAAAATATTTAATTACATGTTTTCAGAGTGATTATAGTAATAAAACGGGATGTTTCAATTTGCAATGCGCTGGTTTTGTTAGCACTACTAATATTTATGGACCTGGAGGTTTTATTCCTCAATTTTCTACTTATGGCGGCGAACAGAAATATCTATCGATACTAATTGCTAGGGTAATTTTTTCCATTTTTTTCCTAAATGTGCTTTTTAAAATTTTTAATGAAGTTTAATCCTTATTGATAAATTTTGTGTATTTTCATTTATAGGATTCTAAAACAGGGAATTGGTGGATTACATATAATGATGAGCTACCTCTTGGATATTTTCCCAAGGAATTGCTTCCAAAGATGAATGATTATGCCAACATAGTTCAAATGGGTGGGGAAGTTAAGACTCCCGTGAATGTGCCAAGCCCTCCGATGGGCAGTGGTCATCCAAGTAATGAAGGACCTAATAAAGCTGCTTATTTCATTCAAATTCAGTTTCTTGACGAGTCGAATAACTGGTTTGTTTTGGATCCTAAGTCAATTGTGCTTGGGGCTGATATTAGTGATTATTATAATATATCGGATAATCATTATGTTGATGATAAATATGTTTTTGCTTATGGAGGAGCTGGAGGTTTCGAATAAGAGATATCTATCTTGTGTGTAATAAATTATCTAAATTTATTAAATTTAGATCTATGTTTTTAATGGAATTATTTTAGCCCAAAATAAATGACTAGCCAAATCCAAAATGGATTCTTATCATGCCCAAACATGACCTTCCATTGTGATATCAAAGCTATTCTGCACCGTCAGATCCTTTTCTAAATGTAGAGATTCTCTGTTTTATATAGAGGAATTATGTATTCACATCTAATGGATTATTTTCAAATATGAACTAATGAATGTGCATCAATCTCAACTAGGCTAATGGACACATGAATCTCTATCTTAGAGCCCATTGAAGATAAGAGGGCTTGCATTTTACATCATTTGTTGCAGCTTGGTGGCATCAAGGTAATTAATGTTTTCCACCTCCATTATCATCCTAATATTTAGGGGGGAGCAAAATATCATTTAAATTGAAATAATCGAATGAATCAATTTATTTAAAAAATTCAATTTGGTTAATTTAAAATTTTATTTTTTAAAATTAATCTCAATTTATTTAGTTCAATTTTGATTATAAAATTTAGAATTAGGTTAAACCAATTAACTGAACTACCAATAGTTATTATAATCAATTGATTATTAGTCCACAAATCAAACATGGTAGATTCAGAAAGCAACTTATGTAGTCGATTATCCATATAACAGTCGACCGTTAATACAAAAGATCTAATAATATGGTAACAGACCAAATTAATTATTTTATTTCGGTTTGATTTATGATTTTAGTGGCAAACTTCGATAGTTCAGTTTATTAAGAAAAATCAATTAGTTCAATTAGATCAGCTTGATTTTAATCAATTGCTCAACCCTACCCATGTTATCCTTAAAAAACTTACATTTTTGATAAATTTCTATACAAAAATTGCAAATTTTGCAAGATTTGGAAGTAAACTTCAAAGCAATTTTTCTTTTGTAGGGGAAATTTTTTATCATGGAACACCATTTATCTTGATGGAGGTGTTATTAATAGCCTAAACAATAGGCTCAATAAATAATTAAGCTAATTAAATCATAATTATTAATTGCTTGAATTTTTCTTTATTATTTATATTAATTAGTTGGGATTGAATTTATTTTATAGTTGCACCTTATATATACATTGGCATAAATTGAGATAACAGTGTATCTATCTATAATTTTGTTACTGGCAACACAATAAAGCATACAACTCTAAATATTGAATGTCAAATTTTACATAGGCTTGAGTTTCAAAGAAGCAGAAAGTAGATTTGATATTAACTTCCCATGTTGGTGGTGTCAACTCAAATGAAATGTTTTATATCACGGTTTCAATATCAATCTCATTATCATGGGATGATCTATAGTTTTCTGATTTACCTCTATAAATGATAGTGAGGCTGATTGTTTGGGGTGTTTGGGGTATGACCTTTTACCACATTGTTGTCATGGCAACACTTTGCATCTAAAATGCTCATCTTAGTGTGGAAGAGGGTAGTCATCCAATTCTACCAGGTATATTACATAACCTAAAAATTTGTCAAGACAAATGATGCACCACGAAACTCCACGAGCCAGTCTCATGGAAAGTAATTATCAAATGGTAAGCATAGTATTATAGAAGTTGCCTCCTACCGCTTGAGAAGGTCGTTTATAGAAAGTAATTATCACAAGTTCCTCTAACAAAAGTCTTGCTCCTTTTCATCTTGTCTTGGTTGCCTTACAATGATGTTTAGTTTGGTCATAGTTATCATTCTTGCTAAAGATTATTCATGTGGGTTCAATCTCAAAAGAATCTAACATATGAATGGGTTCAGTCTATCGAAAGAAGGTAAGTTCTAGCCTTTAGAAAAAAATAAAGTGATATAAAATGATTATTTCATAATTCTATTTTCTGATATATAAAAAAATTAACAAACTAATAGAATAGCCATGTGTGTACATATATTCATTCTACATCATTAATATATCAGGGAAAATAGATAAATTAACTGAAGGAAGGTATTAGAATCTTAGTATACTACAAGGTCATATGCTTTTAACTAAGTAGAGCTTCTGCTAAATGTTTGAAATTTTTGGTCTTTTTCTGTGTCAATTACGAACAATATGTTGGTGCATGGAGTACCAGACGATCGAATCTATATTTTGATAATGGAAAGGAGTTCAAAGTTAAGCTGTCTTGTAATCTAACAAGTTGAACTAAGTATGCAAGAAAGTTATAAGTAATCTTAGATAAAGGAAAGTCTTAGCTGTGGTTAGGCAGATGGAAAACCCTAACTACGGTTAGATAATGAAGTCCAGCTCTGGGGGACTAGGCGAAGTCTTGGTGGGTTAAAGACTTTGGGAAAAATCCTAGAGTCAAGGACTCTAAATGAAAATCCTGGGGGTCGCAGAGACTGGTGGAAGACTGGACGAATCATGGAGCGGACATTCAACATGAAGTCCTGAAGCCTCAGACGCTGAGTAAAAGTCCAGACAGTTTGGATGACCGGTCTGACAAAAGATAATTTCTCCTGAGATGAGTAGGTGATGACACATTCTCTAAAGAGGGAATAGTAGGCGTCGATCCGACCAAGAGTTTCAGTGAAACTCAAAGTTAGGATCGGACAGTCCAAAGATGTCATTCTTTACATATTATTTGCTTGAACTAACCTTTTTTTTAGAAAATTAACTTGGAAAAAATGGTGGTCCGGACACCCAGAGTGGCTTCACCCGAAGCAGGGTGTCTAGCCAAGCGCCATGGCGGTTTGAGCGCCTGAAGTTGCTCCAGGCGCTCAAATGACCAAAAATCTATCTGCACGGTGAGGTAAAGTATGTTGATTAGGGGACCTACGTTACAGTCCGGGCTCCCGGAGGTGCATAACTTCTGCAGGATTGAGTTTCGACGAGAGCACGCCATGTCAGTCCTATGGAGACCCTCGGGGGAGGTTCTGGGTGCCTAGAGTGGGCTATAAAAGAAGGTTTCGACCAGCAACTAGAGTATAATAATTTGAACGACTTTTGCTCCTGCGTGCTGCTCCAGAAATGACTTGATGATGCCCAAATGCTGCTCCGACAACTGAAGTCAAGAATCTTCAAATATGTAGTTGTCGGTAACCTTTAATTTGCATCTATATTGTAATTCAAATATTCTTGTAATATTCGAACTGATAGTGAATTACCCAACGAAAGTGATCGACGATCGCGAGCCTTGGAGTGAGAATCATTAAAGGCTCCTAACCAAGTAACTCTTGGTGTGTTAGCATTGTCTTGTTTTCTTTCTATTTTTATTCCATTGCTACTTATCTCTTGAAGGTTTTAAACGAACACAAAGGCCACGAATGCTATTCACCCCCCTCTATCGTACCGATCCTACACAATAGGATCTTAATGATTTTACTAGTATTTAAGGATAACTAGTATGTATACTATAGTATTGTTTGCCAAAGTATATCCAAAAATAGAGCTAACAGTGTAATTTGTCTATCATTTTGTTACTGACAACAAAATAAAATACAAACTCTAAAGTACTAAATGTCAAAACGTACGCAGGCTTGAGTTTCAAGAATACTGAAAGTAGATTGTATTGATGTTGGGTTCACAACACTTAAACAAGAGTTTTGATATATTACTAAGGTTAAAGTTAAGTTAGTTATGATTTAGTAGTTGTGTCAACTTTGTAGGTGCAAGATACTTGACATATATTAAAGTCTTGATTGTGAACCAGGAAATGACTAAGTCCTAGTGGATCTAGTCATCAAAAGACATGATTGGGAGTTAGGAATAAACTAAGTCTTAGTTGAGACCAAGCAAATAAATTTCTAGCTAGAGGCTAAGTGAATCAAGTCCTAGTGATTAAGGCTCGACAAACAAATTCCTAATTGGATGATAGGCGATTCAATTAGTTTAAGTGATTAAGACTTGACATAAAAATTCTTAGTTGGAGGCTAGGTGACTCAAGTCCAAGTGATTAAGGATTGGCAAACAAATTCCTAGTTGGAGGCTAGGTGACTTAAGTTCAAGTGATTAAGATTTGCTAAGCAAATTCCTAGCTGGGTGCTAGGTGAATCAAGTCTAAGTATGTTGAATCAACTAGGAGTTGATTGCTTGGCAAAAATCCCAAGTATGTGGAATCAACTGAGAGTTGATTGCTTGACACAAGTCCAAGTGTGAAATCAGTTAGGAGCTAATTTCTTAGCAAAACTAAAAATTAGATGGGTTAAAACTAGTCAAGTAAGTGTGAGTAACTTACATTCGATATCCTATTTATTACGTGTAACAATTGTAGGAAAGCATGTTCGATGGTTCCAGGCAACCGGATGAAGGTCAGGGGCGACTAGCTAGTGTAACTCTCAACAAAAGGATTCCAAAGGGTCCAAGTGACCATATGGCGACCAAGGAATACAAGCGACCAGAGCATCTTTCAAACAATCAAGAGATGATGTTATCAACAATCTGATCAACGTTATCAAGGTAAAGTCTAACCCTTGCCTAGACATGAGCTAAGTCTTGGTTGAGACTAAGCAAACAAATTTCTAGTTGAAGGCTAGGTGAATCAAGTCCAAGTGATTAAGGTTTGATAGACAAATTCCTAGCTAAAGGCTAGGAGACTCAAGTCTAAGTAATTAAGGATCAACAGACAAATTCCTGGCTAGAAGCCAGGTGACTCAAGTCCAACTGATTAAAGCTTGACAGATAATTTCTAGCTAGACGCTAGGTGATTCCAGTCCAAGTGATTAAGGCTTCACAAATAAATTCCTAGATGAGTGCTAGGTGACTCAAGTCCAAGTATGTGGAATTAGCTAGGAGCTGATTGCTTGTAAAAAAGCCCAAGTGTGTGGAATTAGTTGGGAGCTGATTACTTAGCAAAACTGAACTAGACTGGGCAAATATAGTCAAGTAAGTGCGAGTAACTTTACATTCGATATCCTACTCATTAGATGTAACAATTGTAGAAAAACATGTTCAACAATTCCAAACAATCAGATGATGTTAGGGGTGATTGACTTGTAACGCCCGCCCTTCTTACCCAACCAAAGGCGGCGCTACGTTCTTACACTACTTACGTACATGTTATACTATAACAGCGGAAGAATAAAAACTTTAATT
>JBBMJZ010000036.1:17887786-17902133 GCA_037833815.1 Zingiber zerumbet | reverse complement strand
TTGCTCCTTTTAAAGTCTTAAAACAATCCCCCCCCCCCCCCCTTGCATTAAGTTCAATCCAATAATTTGGTATCAGAGTGGATTGAGATGATAGAAACTAGGAAACTTTGGATAGTTGGATGTCTAGGCTGGGTTTCCCTACCTAGTGCATCTAGTCAAGTGGAATTAGCAAAAATTATCTCATCTCACTCAAAACTAGTTAGACCAAGGTATTGTATTAAATTTTATTTAACTTTTGCTTCTTAAAAAGACTTTGTCTAAGGAAGTGGTCATTGCTTCGATACTCAAGAAGATCAATGTATCTCGTTATGACCTAGAAACTAATTTTGAAACTCTTGCTAAATTCTCCCATAGTAAAACCTGAATTTAACATAGGGTAGACTTTTGATGTGCATAGAATATATATACTTTAATGTATACTTTAACGCACATTCACTTTCTTTTCTTGTGTATGCTCTATACATTTTCACCCCTCTTTATCATATTTTTAGCATAATTATTCTCTTTGTCAGAGATCTACTTTTATTTAGTTTTTTGTTGACATGATACATTTTTAGAGCGAAAACGGTGTTGAAACATGCTTTAGAGAGACAAAAGAAGAAGAGAAGAGTCTTGACCGTGTGGTTTCACATGACCATAACCCTTCACTAGTGGGCAACAGCACACAGTCGTGCTAAATGACACGGCTATGCCACTCATCCAGAGAAGAGCAAAGCCTTGGTCGTGTGGTTTCACACAGTTGTGCTAAGCATCTAGAACCAGATAAAACTCCGATCGTGCCATTCCAATATAATGGTGTCACATAGTGTCACTAGTCAAGCAGAGCAGGATCAGGCCTTGGTCGTGCCAAAAGGCATGACAATGACACGGGCAATGTGCAGTCGTGTTCTACTCTATAAAAGGGGGCTTCTCCCCCTTTTCAAGGGGAGAAAGATTCTCCCTCTTGGGAAATCTATCTTGGTCCAGATCTACGCATCTTCCACACTCCAATCGAAGATCCAAAGCTATTTTTATCATCTCCTTCGACTCCAGAAGCTAAGGATTAGATCCAAAAATCACTCAACATCTTGGATAGGCTTCTTTCCCTCTCTTCTCTTTAGATCGGATTTCAAGCTTATGATTTCAATGTCTTTGGATTCATTTCTCCCTATTATGGAGTAGATCTTCTTATTTTAGGATTAAGGGAGTAGTTGTTGTTGGATGCAATCTTGAGGTCCAGTGTGACCATGAGTTTTGATATTTATGCAAAGGGTTTAAGTTAGGTTTACTCTTGTAGTTGATGTGTGTATTTGAGTTTTACAAGATACACATATGACTTATCTTGATATCTACATATCCGGTGAAGGATCGAGCATCTGAGGGACCATAGACAAGGCAGTAAGGACAAGACAAGAGAAGCATACTTTGAGATATACGTGAAGGATGATATTGGGATAAGTCACGGACTTGAATGCATCTGAGGAATGAGAGACAAAGGAAGGAGACTTGAAGACAAAAGGTCAAAGCTGCGAGAAAGAGTCAAGTGAGTCATGAGGATCTGAGTGCAAGAAAAATGTACTCGAGAAGGAAAACCCTAGGTTTAGGGTTTTACCAATCGACTAGCGATGGGAGCAGTTGACTGAGGCAGGGCACAAAATATTTCTGTGCCCGAACGACTGAGGTATCAGTCGACTAGTGCAAGGACCAGTCAACTGGTAAAGAGTCATTGGCAAAATCATGAGTTCTATAGAGTATTGTTGGCCAACACCAGTCGACTAGTGCAAGCATCAATCAACTAATAACGGTAAAATAAGGTTGTTGATTTCTCCAAACTCTATATAATGGAGCTTGGGGTGGCTGGCCTTGGTGACAGAAGTAGATTTGGTTAAAGCCTAATTAGAGTCTCCAAGCCTTCTAGCAATATATGTGTTCTTGGTTGAGTTATAGCGAGGTTTCTCCACCAACAATGAGGATGTGCTAGCCAGTGTTTGTCGAGAACTAATCCACCGACAAATAGGGACCGTCCACCTTACGGACAGCCATAGAGTAGGAACTTTATCTCTGAACTACGTAAATCGTTGTGTTGTGGTTTGTATTTCTCTTCTTATCTTTATCTTTTATATTCATATTTGTTTGTATTTCCGTTGTGCACTAATGAATACGTAGGAAAGCGAATGTTTGGGGTAAACATCTATTCAGCCCCCTTCTGGCCGGCCTAAAGATCCTCAACAGTTGTGATGTGTGATTGATGTATACTCTTAGATTTTCTAATTTCCTATCTATATGAAATTATTTATGTCTTGTATTCATTTGATCTTATGTGAGTATAGTGTGTTTGTGTTTAAATATCATGTATGGTTGAATGATTATATTGTTTTGTTCATGCCGTAGAGGGGATGTTCTAGATCGTATGACCGGGGAGCCCTAGTGATAAGGGTAACTCTTTAACCAGACATATAGGGTATTGCCTTGAAAGGGAGAATAATCTTTTATAAGGAAGTATCAAATTAGCCTTAATGAGTTATTTCTATATCCATGATATCAAGCGTTTAGTGTATCCTGGTGGATATATATGACCGTCCGGGCGGGGGGACTTCATAGGAATCACTTTCATTCAGTAGCATTGGATGTTAATAGAGATGACACTCCAACATGACCACCACGGGGTAGTGTCAGTAGTGAATTGAACTTCCTACTCGTGAATAGGGATAGAGGATGGGTAGTAAGTAATTCTTAGTACATTGATTAACATCATAATGAAACTGAGGTCCTAGAACACTCATTTCAACCAAGTTCCTCAACCAACTTTCAACTCTTGCTCTCTCTCTTTCTCCTTGTTTTCCTTCTCTCTACTTTAAGTGCATAGATTCCCAACTCACGATCATTTACCTAATTCATTGTATGAGTCTCTAGTACTTATATCTAGTCCTTGGAGTTCAATATCTTTTATTACTTGACGACAACCGTGTACTTGTGAATTGTGCACATCAAGTTTTTAACGTCATTACCAAGGACTACACATATAATATTAGTAGACAAACACTTGAACTAGTTTAAACTTTGTTTTCTTTTTCATTTTGTATATATTTCTACACTTTTATTCTGCATATATCTTGCACCTTCTTACTTTTATTTCTATAATTTCTTTTCTGCAATTTCTCTCATACTTTTTAATTCTGCACTTTGATTTCAGTTTTCAATTTGAATACTCTATTTTTTTATAATTTAATTTTAGTGTTTTTGAATTTCTACAAGTTTGATTTCAAGTAATCTTGTTCTCATATACAAAGATCTAATCCTGTATGGGGTTTATTACCACTTGATCTCGAGGTAGACAGAGTTTTTCGAAGAAGAAGAAACCTGTAGAGATAACAAGAAGAACAAACAACGTTTCAAATGACAAACAAATCTCTCAAGGATTACACAACACCTTATGCTCATGGTCTTCAGTCTAGCATTACTAAACCAGCCATTAAAGCAAATAATTTTAAGATAAAATCTACGGTAATCACAATGGTGCAACAACATCAATTTGGGGGTGGACCACACGAAGATCCCAATCAACACCTAAAGGTTTTCTATAAGATATAAGGGACCATGAAAATGAATTGAGTCCCAGGAGAGGCAATGAGATTAATGTTATTTAGTTTCTCTTTGAGGGACAGAATAAAATTGTGGCTCACTTCTATGTCAGCCAACAATATTACATCATTGGAGCAATGTGAGCAGCTGTTCCTTGACAAGTTCTATCCACCAAGTAAAACAATGTATATGCGGAATTTGATTGCTAGCTTCAGGCAGGCTGATACAAAATCTTTGTATGAATATTAGGATAGATTCAAAAACATGCCTAGATTGTGCCCGCACCATGGTTTGGAAAATGGTTAGTGATTCACACATTTTATAACGGTATCAACTATTAAATTAAAGTATCTCTAGATTCTACTGCTAGAGAGACACTAATGAATAAAAGTTTAGATGAAGCCGAAGAAATCATTGAAAGTGTGACTCTTAACCACCACCAGTGGGCATCATAGCGAAGCAGAAGCTCCTTCCCAGGAAACCTAATGAAGACATCAGCCAAATTTGATGTTGAAACTGTAACACTAATGTCGGCAAAATAGATGGTTTTGTTCATGCAATCAACCTCTAAGGTTTTAATGTCTGAAAAATATGTTTAATGAAGCTTGATCTAGAGAAGTCCTGGTCCTAGCTAAGCAAGGGTGAGAAGTCAACTGAGTGACTAGTCCTAACAGCGGTTAGGCAAGGGAAGTCCTAGTTGCAGACTAGGCAAGGAAAATCTCGGTAGATCATGGAAGCTAGGTATATTCGGTAGGTCTGGAGGACCCGATATCGAATCCCTGGTGGGCCGATCAAATGCTAAGTCTTGGTGAGTGAAACCAAGTGGAGAAACCCCTAGGGGGAGGTAACCTTAGATCTTGGTGAGTGAAACTAGGTGGAGAAAATCCTAGAGGGAGATAACTCTAGGTTCTGGTGAGTGAATCTAGATGGAGAAAATCCTAGGGGGAGGTGACTTTAGGTAATGAGAAGTTTAGGAGGAGTGAACTCCAAGCAAGGTTAATTAGATGATTTCCAGTCGACCACGATCTTGGTAAATCTAAGTATAGTTTTACCATAGTATTCTGTATTATTATTGTTGTTGTTGGCTAATATAGTATTGCAAGAAAAGTTTTAGTGGATTAAACGATCAGATACTTAGCAGGCAAAGTCTAAACAGGTTTGGAGGACTAATGTTTGACAGGTAGATTGAGGTAAGTAACTGGAGGAGCAACAGTGAGGTCGTGTTCCGGAAGGGAACAAACCCTAGGTCGTTGATCCAACTAAAGAAATCAGGAAAGTTTCCAAGTTGAGATCAAAACAGTCTTACTGTCTTTTATTACTCATGCATCTTACTATATTACTGTACTAATCATTGTTTTCCAGGAATATTTTATTGAAGTATGTTTTGCAAGTTTAGCCTGATCGGTTGACTGAACACAGGGATCGGTCGACTGAACAAGGCTAACCCAGACCAAAGGCTAGTTCAGACCAAAGCAAAGCAGAGTCTGATCGAAGCCTGATTGGTCAACTGAACAGGAGGATCTATCGACTGAACCTTGATAATGTGGCATAGATCAGACTAAGTCAAAGCAGAGAAGGAAACTTGGTTGATCGGTCGACTGAAGCAGAGGATCGGTTGACCAAAAAATCATCTCATTAAAGTAGCATTAAATACAAAACTCGGTGAATAGGGAAATTCACTGTTTGGTCGATCGAACTAGGTGATCGGACAACCGAACCATTAAAGATCATTAATGCTCGACGATCGGATCTAAGCAAAGAAGGGAGCATGTTCAATTAACCAAACCCGAGGATCGGTCGACCGAACGATGATGATCTTATAAAAAGGGAGCTTGAGGTTTGAGGCTGACTCAAATTTCTAGTTCACCTTTGCGTTGAATCCTTGTTCGTGCAACTGCTTTGCAACACTTCTTCAAGCAAGTTACTACTCCAATAAAGTGTCGGCAATCTACAACTCTTCTTAATTATTCAGTATATTTTTATTAGTTTGCATTATACTTATTTAATTGTAAGATAGTAGGTTGTTAGTATCTTACATCTTTCATTGTACGAATTACTTCTTTCCGGAGATTTCAGAAATAAGAATTATAGTGGATTGCCTAACGGTACAATCAAGGATTGGGGGTCTTGTAGTAGGAGTCGACGTAGGCTTTAAACCAAGTAACCACTCGAGTCGTATGTTTTATTATTCTATTTTTCGTTGCTTACTTTGATTGGTTTTACGACATGAAAAGAAGTTTTTATGGAGAGATATTCCCCCTGCTCCCTCTATCGCATCTCTTGATCCTTCAATTGGTATCAGAGCCCGGTAGCTCTGAAATTATTTAACCATTTTTCAAACAATTTTAAAAACTTTTTCTTTTTCTTAAAAAGTGTTATCTGTAATTCTTAAGTAATATTTTTTATTCCTTATCCCGCACTACTAATCCCAAGACGAAAGTCTTGGAAATTTATTTTCTGTTTCTTTCTTACAAGAATGTCGACATCCTATCAAGAAGGAAGAAGTATCTATGAACCTCCACCTTATTATCAAGTTTATCTCAATTCTTAGAGGCGAATGATGGAATGTTTTGTAGGAAGCAATAATTTCGACAACTGGATTGCACTGAGACAACCTTCTCGAAACTTAAAAGCGAACACAAAGGTAATGGATTTGTTAATAAATATTTTGCCTGATGACATTGTGTCAATTAGAAAATTACATGAATGCATTCAAGTTGTGGACCAAATTGATTGAGCTTCATGAGACTCCATCGAGGCTAGAAGATCAAGGTAAAAGTGAGTTCAAATTTGAGTCTGAATATGGAGAGTTATCCTCAGAAATAGATTTAGAAGATCAAGACCAAATCAACTTCATGGCACTAATTGTTGAGGAGGCAAATGGATCTGAACCTGTGTCCAACCAAACGCTCGAGCCTGAATCCGAGCCGACAATTGTCATGCCCCAGAGGAGTCCCTGCCCGGCAAATGGACAATATCTCCACTGTAACTATGACAATATGAAGCATATATACATTACCACAAGGCTACTCACAAGCTATAATCAACAACCCACACGGTTGGATTATATATACAATCATGCAGTTATATACACAGCCCATTCAACTGAACAAAATGATCACAACCACGCAGTTGTAAAATAAATAGCCCACACGACTATACCAAAAATACAGTGGAAAAATGAAAGGAAATCTCATACAAACTAAAAAGATACAATGCATGCCAACACAGCTTAAACATAATACAATACTAAAAATAATAAAATAGTCACATGGCTAAACACCAATACAATGTCAGTACCATAAAAATATATATGTAAGAAAATAAGAGCGAAGTAAGACCGTCTTCTAATGTGACGTAGGACTAGCAGACAGGATACTCCAAGTGACTCCACAATCATTTACCTACTACTTGAGAAAAAAGACAATACACAAATGCAGTGGTAAGTGTGGGTCACTCAGCGGGTAATAGATAAGATAGTGCATGGTTTATATAAAACATAAAAATCAAAGTATACAATCTCAGTAGAGAAATCAGAACATGATCATAAACTAACATAGTTAATAAACACACATACCAGTACCAGTCTAACACACATGGTATAATGATCATAACTGACATAATGAATGCATATAATCATATTTGACATAGTAAATGCGCATACCCAATCTGGAACCAACACATATGGTAGTGGTCAGTAACTCACTAGAGATCATCAACAGATCCACTCGTAACACCTAAGCAATATAAACCATAGTATATACATGTATAATAAATGACATATATGCAGCATGACAACCATATGCAACACATCACAATCACATGTAACTAGTATCTATAGACATGTATGCAAATATATCTCCACAAATACACAATCATATGCAAATGTGTATGCATGCCACATGGTCACCCCACCACCTCTCCAGACACCACAACCCCTGTATAGCCGAGAGGTTTGGGTTTGTGACAACCATATTAGCCTCCAGTACAACACCACTATAGAGCGGCCGAGGCGGATGGTTCGTTAAGTAGTTATCTAACTACAAAGCATCAGAGTCCTTGATCACTTACATCTCTAGCCCCTTGACTACTATACCCTCAAGACCCACTACTCAAGAGTGGTCGAGACTAACAAAGTATAACACAGAGCGACCAAGTGAGCGCGACAAGACTAGCTCCACTCCTAGCTACCACTCTCCCTCAGTGGTCAAATGGACAGCTAACACGTCTGATGACTACCTCATACCTAAAGGAGCTGGTGGTCATCAAACAATCCACATATATGACTAGCGACTAGCTCATACCACAAGGGAGCAAATGGTCGTCAACATGCAGTGCAATGATGGGTATGATGTGATAATCATAATATAAACATCGTCATCATCAATGCAACCTCCCAATCCACATAAGAACCTCCAGTACAATGATCCATCTAACACCTATATCAATAGGTATGGGTAGATACAACTGGTGTCTACTAAACAACAAATACAATAAGTAGCACCATAGTTTGTAAAATTGTGATCCGGTTCGTAGGATCGTACGATCATACTATCCGGAGACCCAAAATTAATCCAGGATCATGCAGAATCACTTTTTGTAGTAGGAACGCAGCAGGATCGGTAGGATCGGAACAGGATCGGAGCAGAATCGGAGCAGGATCAGTGGAAACTTTGAGAGGTCATAACTTTTGACTCGGATTGAACCACGGGGTCTATAATATATCAAATCCAAGCTCATTTAGAGATCTTTAATAAATTTTAAAGTTTATCCTTAACCACTCTATTTCAAACCCAAAAATATCATTTTCGAATGTTTAGACGATTTTATCTTTTTTCATCTTATTAGGGGTTTAAATTATTTAAACATTTTAATTATTTTTGAGTTAGTTTTTTATCAATAATATTCTATCATTTATTTTTCCCAAAATAATGAGTTTTTAGATGCCTATTGTCTAGTATTGTGTGGCATCAACCAGTCTTTAGAAGATTATTTCCGACTTTCATATTTGAATCAAATGATTCAATAGCTTCTGTTATATACGTTAAGTGCTTTGTTGGACTTTAAATTGAATTATCTTATAAACCAAGGAAATATTTTTGATATTGAATGTATTATTATTATTGTGTTAATAGAAATTTTATATTCTTTCTTTTTATGATATGAAAATATAAATATTATTAGTATGCTAGAATGATAGTTGAATTACAAGTTAATTTAAATTTGTACATGTAGTAATATAATTTGAGGTGTTGAGTGTAAATGATTGCATATATATACAAAATTAGTTATTTATTTATATGTAAATGAGTTTTTTATGTATTTTTTCTAATTATTAATCATGTATGATAAGATTTTAAGGATTTTTAGTAGGATCGTACGATTCTACGATCTGATCCTGACGGATCCGATCCTGACCTTAAATCGATTCTGCGCAGGATCGTGATTCTACAAACTATGATCCCAACTATCTGCACCTGGTGCACCCCAACAGAATGGTGTGGCAAAACGAAGGAATATGACTCTTATGGAAATGGTTATATCGATGATGAGTTATTTAGAATTACCAAATTCATTTTAGGGATATGCTCTGGAAACAGCAGTGTACATTCTGAACTTGGTACCTTCTAAGTCAATACCCTCTACTCCCACAGAATTGTGGAATGAGCGTAAGCCTAGTCTAAAATATATTCGAATTTAGGGTAGTCCAACACATGTGCTGAAGGGAGACATTGATAAGTTGAAATCGTGTACAGAAGTTCGCTTGTTTGTGGGTTATCCTAAAGGAACGAAAGGACGTTTATTTTATAGTCCTAAAGATCAGAAGGTCATTGTTAGCACCAATGCCTGATTTTTAGATGAGGACTATGTAATGAACAACAAGCCCATGAGTAAAATTGTTCTCGAGAAAATAAAAGAAGACACATCTACTTTAGTACCAACGGTAGAAGATGAGATACCATAAGAAACTGCAACACATGTCACAAATGATGTATAATTACAAGAAATGCCTCATCGTAGTGGGAGGGTTGTTAGACAACCTGATAGATTCATATTTTTAGGAGAGTCTTTGGACTTGATCCCTGGTGAACATGAACCTGATCCCTTGACATATGATGAAGCACTCCAAGATAAAGATGCAGCATCTTGGCAAAGTGTAATGAACTCTGAAATATAATCTATGTATTCTAATTAGGTCTAGGAGCTTGTAGAACTGCCAAATGGTGTAAAAGCCATTAGATGTAAATGGGTATACAAAAGAAAAAGAGGAATAGATGGGAAGGTGGAAACCTTTAAAGCAAGGCTTGTTACGAAGGGGTATACTCAGAAAGAGGGAATCAATTATGAGGAAACCTTTTCACTGGTAGTCATGCTTAAGTTTATCCGGATTCTTTTATCTATTGCTACTCATATGTATTGCTACTCATATGAATTATGAGATTTGACAAATGGATGTCAAGACAGCTTTCCTTAATGGAAGTCTTGAAGAAAACATCTATATAAAGCAACCAGAGGGATTTATTGCGAAGGTCAAAGAGCATCTTGTATGTAAGCTCAATCGGTCAATTTATGGACTGAAGCAAGCTTTGAGATCTTGAAACATTCAGTTTGATGAAGTAATCTAGTCTTATGGATTCATTCATTGTCCGAATGAGTCTTGTGTATACAAGAAGAGTGATGGAATCGTGTTGGAATTTCTTGTACTATACGTAGATGATATTTTGCTCATTGGAAATAGTGTCAAAGTGTTGTCAGATGTAAGGGTATGGTTATCCAAGTAGTTTGATATGAAGGACTTGGGAGAATGTGGACATATTCTTGGGATCAAAGTAATAAGGGATCACAAGAAAAAGATGTTGTGCTTATCCCAAACTTCATGCATTGATACTATCCTTGCTCATTTTAGCATGCAAAACTCCAAGAAAGGTTTCTTACATTTTCGGCATGTAGTACCTTTATCTAAAGAGAAGTCTCCTAAGATACCAAAGGAGATAGAGGAGATGAAAGCATTTCCTTATGCTTCGGCTGTCGGAAGCCTAATGTATGCGATGCTATGTATGAGATCGAATATTTATTTTTTCCATGGGCATGGTTAGCAGATATCAAAGTAACCCAGGACAAGGACATTGGACTGCTGTAAAGAATATATTGAAGTACCTGAAAAAGACTAGAGATTATATGCTAGTTTACCAGGCAAATGATTTGCTCCATGTGGGTTACACGGATTCGGACTTCCAATTAGATATGGATAATAGTAAGTTGACCTCAGGGTATGTGTTTACTTTGAGAGGTGGAGTCATAGCATGGATGAGTATTAAGCAGAAATGTGTTTCAGACTCTACCATGGAAGCTGAGTATGTGGCAGTCTCTGAGGCAGCCAAAGAAGCTGTATGACTTAGAAACTTCTTGATGGACTTATATGTGATTTCTGATTTGCCCAAAATTATCATAATTTATTGTGATAATAGTGGTGCAGTAGCAAACTCGAAGGAGCCACGAGGTCATAAGGCAAGTAAACACATTGAGCGTAAGTACCACCTGATACGCTTATAAGCCTCACGACCGATCAACCTCAGCCGTCTGATCCAAGGTTACGTAAACCTAGAAGCAGATCCAACTGTTGATTTGGAAAAGGCGCATGTCTCGTCACAAGAGAATGTTCGTCTGTCACATTAAGCATGCGACAGCAGTGAGAGACACGTATCCTGCGATCACCGGATAACATTTAATGAACTTAATTAAAAAGGTACGTTCGTGTGCTTGACTATAATTAGCATGAATTTGCACGGTCTTCAAGAAATATGGATGATGTTAGCCATGACCAGACTCGCCCTAGGACACACATAACGGAAGAAAAAGGACAATTTGCCTTGCGTTGTTGCTCATCTTCCCGATCAGTGCAAGGAACGAACCACAGGACTGCACCCGGTAATGGTGAAATGAAGTCGAGTGACATCGACTTATAGGCCAACCAACAATTACATATCGAGCACAGTCTAGTCGGACACTATAGCATTCGGACCGAACGTGCTTCAAAGTCGCCAAAGAGACATCTTGTCCAGTCAGTTATACTGGCAGTCTCCTTCAATTAGACTTGAAGGGGAGGCTTGTGATGCGGTGGTAAAGACAAGCCTACCTGACACGGGTCAGTTGCCACGGTATAGGTCAAAGTCAAGGTGGTCAACACACCAAGGAAGCAGATCATTGGCCGATCGGATAGGCCCTTGTCCGATCGACCATCTGAGTAAACAAGTATAGTTAGTCCGTTCGGCAGGAGAACAAGATACACGGGCCGGGAGGACACAGAAAAGGTATAAAAAGGGCACGCTCGGTGTGAAAAAAGGACACAGTAAATTCTTGATTCTCAGTACTCACTTTTTTCCTTTTCTGTTTCTGACTTAAGCATCGGAGGGCCAACGCCAGGGATCCCTTCCCTAGTCTTGGTTTTGTTTTGTAAAGAGCGATGTCTTTATCTCATCAGTAGCACTGCCACCTCTCCTATTTTCTAGCTTCACGCCTTTAGACAGGATCACTAATATTTTCATCTTTATAGTAAACGATAACTAAGCTTGTGCATATTTTTATCGAAATTGGATCTTTATCCATTTTAATAAATCTGACATCCTATTAAAATAACACTTTCATATCTAGATTCTGTCCAAAAGTTACTAAATGACTATTAAAAATGTCATCAATGACATCAAATCACACCTTATTCAAATGACACATCGAATGATTAAGATATCTTTAAAATAATTACGAAGATGTATACTAAAAATTATCAAAGTGTGAGTGCAATCATTTCTAATTGGGAACCAAATTAATGCACTAATCAATTCTAATGGAAAATATTTAAAATGCAGAGCAACCCACAATAGATTTTTTTTCTTTGGATTAATAATAATAATAATAATCGTCCTCATGAAAAATATACAGGTTGAGAAAAGCACAGACTGCCTTTTTAAAATAAAAATAATAAATAAATAAATAAAACGCTAAGAAAGATTATTGTAGTGGTATAAAGCTGGCTAATTAGATTTGAGGAGTATTTAAGCCTGTCGTGGAATCCACCGAAGCCACAAGCAAATGCGTGGCGACGCAGATACCACTGCAAGATTCGTGGAATCATTATTTTTATTAAAAAAAAACGCAAAGATGAAAGGAGCGTTTTTTTTTTATTCATGTCACGATCTTTTTTTTTAAAAAATAAAAAATAAAAAAATAAAAAAAATAAAAAAACGCGCTAATTCACCCATCTTCCTATAAAATAAGACGATTATCCTCCCCTACTGTATGCAACATTATTACAACATCCACATTGTTGTCAACATGTGAATATTAAAATCAATGGAATAGCATTCAATTGTTTGAACGCATTTAATAAGTAAAATTTTAAAAATAAAAATTATTCGAGCGCGTACGTGTATCGATTTGGATCAACGGGATCATAAATAACGAGTGCTCACAAATAATGTTAATATGTGCGTGTGATCCTATCTAAAGCGATGACCATAGATCATTGATGGTGTAGTGAGCGGATGGTCTAGCTTTGAGAGCACTTGAAAAAAAACAGAAAAATCATGCAGATTAGGGAGTCCTTGCTATAGCTACTTTGACCGTCAAGTAAAAAATCAGTGATGAATATATATATATATGCGCCAATGAAAAATGTTTTTTTTTTTATAATTCCTCTCATAATCTCTATATTGATGAGTCATTATTCTACGATCAGTCAATCTGTCACATTGTTATACTTATATTGTATCCATCAATCACATTGGCATATAGGTGATATAAGTATCCGTACATAAGTATGATCCTCTGACAAATCTATACGTTGGAGTAATGACCATAATTGGACTTTTGGGCCGTGAGACCTCTTGGGCTATTAGCTGTGTGGACTTTTCATAGATCCCATTTATGTACATGATCTAACTGGGTCATAGCAATATCAAAAGAAATAGGGTTATAGCGGTCTAGCAAGTCCTCATTGACTCTTCTGGGACCCCTTTGATCGGCTAGGCCGACCGGGGGAGTGACAACAGTGAAGTGAGGAAATCAAGTCAACACTGGGAATGGGGCCCACGATGAATCTGTTTGACTGGCAAAGATGATCGGGAGTGAGGGAGCTAGGTGCCTGGTGAATCCGATTCACGTCGACAATAGAGTACATAAATAAGCTATCCGATCAGTAGGACCGATCAGGCATGAGGAGCTGGGTCCCTAGTAAGTTTTGCTGGTGCAATTAACCATTAGGGTTTCGATGTTTGATAATGTACCTGAGTCTGGTCAATTTGACCAAAGGTTAACCCAAACATGACTTAATGTTTGGAAGAGAGAAGTCTAGTCAGGACTAGATGACTAACAAGGATAAGTTCTAGCCGAATGATAGGCAAGTGAGAAGTCTACTGAGTGGTTAGTTCTAACTAAAAGTTAGGCAAGTGGAAGTTTTGGTGAGTGAAGTTAGATAGTGGAACTCATGGCGAGTGAAGTCGGACCCTAGTGAGTGAAGCTAGGTGGTGGAAGTCTTGGTGAGTGAAGCCAGACAATGGAAGTCTTAGTGAGTAAACCTGAGCAAATCAAGGGGAGGTAACCCTAGGTAATGAGAAATCTTGGAGGAGTAAACTCTAAGCATATGTGACCGACTGGTTTCCGATCGATCGCGTAGTCTACCGGACCAATGAATACAGAAATTTTCTAACACTATTTTATTTTACTATTTTATTTATTGTGCTAACTCAGTATTGTAGGTAGGTTTTAGTAGATCAGCTTGGTCATATACTAA
>JBBMJZ010000036.1:17854236-17873382 GCA_037833815.1 Zingiber zerumbet | reverse complement strand
ATAATGCTCCTAATCGATAAACCAATCGATTGGGTTGTTCCTTCTTTCGTAGCACACTCCAATTGATCGGCTGATCGATTGGACCTTGGTTCGATCGCTCGATCGATTGACCAATCTGGACTTGAGTCAAACTCAAATCCAAAGTCTCCAATCCAACTCCCGGTCAACCGTGACCTGTTGGGTCTCCATACCTAGCATTTGGCCACACCCGACCTACCTCGAACTAGCCTTCTAACTTCCTCCATCAACCTTGCATCCCTCAGATATCTCCCCATCCTTCATGCCCTGCCTTCAGGAGATTCCTTTGGCCTCATCCTAGCTGTCGGGTTCTTCTTGCCAAGTCACACTAGGACTTACCACTTGCCTGGCTCCTCACAAGGACTTTCCACTTGCCTGACTCCTCACCAGGACTTTTCCTTTGCCAAGATCACTCTTGGACTTTCGCAATTGCCTAACTCCTCACCAGGACTTTCTCCTTTGCCAAGATCATACTTGGACTTTCCCAATTACCTGACTCCTCACCAGGACTTTCTCCTTTGCCAAGATCACACTTGGACTTTCCCAATTGTCTGACTCCTCACCAGGACTTTCTTCTTTGCCAAGATCACACTTGGATTTTCCCAATTGCCTTGCTCATCACCAGGACTTTCTCCTGCCTAGCTCCTCACTAGGACTTTCCAAATGTCTAACCTCCAGTTAGGACTTTTCAGTCAAGTTTTCTGTCAACCTTGACCTACTTGACTTGCATTCTCATTAACCTGGTCAACCCTTTGACCATCTCCACAACCGGACGATTGCTCCAACAATCTCCTTATATTGTCAAACATCAAAACTCAAATCCCGACTCAAGCTTGACTCAATTCAAGTTTAGTCAAACTGATCAAACTTGACCTAGGGAAATTGCCCCAACAGTTAATGGTCAAAATTGAACCATTAGATTGAATGGTCAATTTTGAGCTATTGGATTGGAAGATGAAAGGGCAAAACTCTTTGGTATTCATGGGATATATATATATATCATTTTGGATGATATTTTTGAGATGATGAGAAGGTGAAAAGTCTTTAGCATTCTTCTTCTTCCTCCTTCCCTCTCTTGGCTGAAACCCCTATTATGGTTGCTAGCACAACCTTATGTGATTTTCATCTCTTTCTTGTGAGTTTGTGAGACAAACGAAGGCAAGCCGTGTTCGTGTGGATACCGTAGAGGCACGAACGTGAGATCATGCTGTGATCCGAGCTGTCGGGAGTTCGTGTGCACGCATCAAGTATATAATCCTATCATGTAACTTAGTATAGATTATTTTTAAGCAATGTTTCTACCATTCGCATGCATCTGCTGGATAAAGGGTCTAGTTATTTTCCGTTGCGCTTCTGCGTGTTTAGCGTGCTAGATCCTTACAAATTTAGTTATTGTACCCACTGACACTTGGTGGATAGATACTGGTGATATTACTTACATAAGTGTCACTATGTAGGTTTGTCTCAGGAGCTGACTTCTGCTTGATAGTGAAAGTTACATCTATACAGGAAATAAAAAGAAGGCTAAAGTCGAGTCGATTGGTGTTTTTAGTGTTTATTGAGGAACCAATGTCTTTTTGGATTTAGAAAATTCATTTATTGTACCTTCTTTTTGACGAAATTTAATTTCAATTTCTTGTTCAGACAAATCAGGTTATTCTTGTTCATTTAGAAATAAAATTTTCAATATTTTCTTTAATTTAGTGTTGGTTGATAATGGTTTCAAAGTTGATAAGTTTTATAAATTGAACACCTTTACTCTATGAATGATAATGTAATAATGCATAGTATAAGTACAAAACATAAATTGGTCGATGATTAAACTCTCTTAGGGTAATTATGACACTTATAGCTCATTTTGATTTAGAGCTACATCAAATGGATGTAAAGACTATATTCCTTAAGTGAGACATAGAGGAGTCTATATATATGGTGCAACGAGAGAACTTTGAGTTTAAGGACTCAAAACATCTAGTATGTAGATTAAAGAAGTCTATTTATGGTTTAAAGCAAACATCCCGTCAGTGGTACCAGAAATTTGATCAAGTAGTTAGCTCATTTGGATTTAAGGAGAATTCTGTTGATCAATGCATATATGTTAAGTTTAGTGGGAGCATGTTGACTATACTTGTTTTATATGTAGAAGATATATTACTTGCAAGTGATAATAAGGGTCTACTGTATGAAACCAAGTCATTTCTATCTGGTAGTTTTGAAATGAAAGATATTGGTAAAACATCCTTTGTTTTAGGCATACAGATTTATCGTGATCATTCAAGAAGGATTCTTGGACTTTCACATATTGAAAAAGTGCTTATAAGACATGGTATACAGAACTGTACACCTGGTGATATACCTGTTTCAAGAGATGACAAGTGTAGAATGCAGTAGTGTCCAGGTCTTGAACTTGAAATAATGGAGATGGAACAATTCTCATATGCATCAGCAATGAGAAGTCTCATGTATGCACAAGTTTGTACTTGACCAGATATAACATTTATATTGGGGATGTTAGGCAGATATGTTAATAACCTATGACAGTCACACTAGAAAGCGGTTAAGAGAGTGATGCGATTTTTGTAAAGAACTAAAGGACATATGCTTACGTATCAGAGATCAGATCATCTGGAGGTGATTGGATATTCCGATTCTGATTTTGCTTGATGCTTGGATAGCAGGAGGTCCATTTGATGCTATGTTTTCATGCTGACTAGAGGAGCTATATCTTGGAAGAGCGTCAAACAGACGCTAATAACTACTTCTACTATGAAGACGGAGTTGATAGCATGCTATGAAGTATCCAATCATTAAATTTGGTTGCGAAATTTTATCACAGTGTTATAGATCATTGATGACACTAACAGGCCACTGAGGATTTACTGTGATAATAAAGTTGCATAACTTTATACCAAGAACAACCGTAGTTTATCAAAGTCCAAGTACATCGACATCAAATTTCTAGCGGTTAAAGAAAGAGTTCATAGTTGTCAGATCATGGTAGAACATATCAGCACAGATTCTATGTTGGCTGATCCACTCACCAAAGGCTTGGTGTCTAAGGTGTTTCATGCGCATGTTGTGGATATGAGAGTCCTTCTTATGGAAGAACTTATCTAGTAGGAGTTTGTATTTATTACTTTATATTTGATAATAAAGACAACCATTTTATTTTGATTATTGTACGTACTTAAATTTTAAAACATTTATGGTATTTTATTTATTTGTTGGACACTCTGAAATACAATATCATGATTTACTGCTGTTGTTTTGCATTTGGTATTTATAAATATGATATAGATTTTATTTAGGAATCATAAGGTTTTGATCCTGATTTGCTATTACAGTTTAGCATATGGTATTTGTAAATATGATCAGACCCTTTTGTGTCACTCAAGACCAGTTGAAAATTGACATGTGTTGATCATATTTATGTAGTTTCCATCTACACATTCATATCTTCTTCTATGTCGTTAATAATATTGATACTGTGATTCCTGTTAGAGTTTGTTACAATCATATATAGTAAATATGACCTCTTTAGTCTTAATACTAATGAAGTTAATGGAACAGATTGTTTACAGAGGTATTCTGTACCTATAAAGTTTTATATCAACTAAAGTTTACTCGTATATTTTATGCAAATCACAAATAGCTCAAGTGGAAGATTGCTGGATTTTATTTTTATTATGTGGGCTTAATTGTAATTTGTATATGCTAATACGAACTGAACCCGTTTAAGGGAGTGTTTGAAGAGCTTTTGCTTATTTAAAAGTGATTCTTGTAGAGATTATTTTGAAGTTAGTGAGAAGTTAAAGTACGAAGTGTTTAGAAATTGAAGCCAAAAACTAATACAAGGTAAAGTGGGAGTGTTTGATGAATAATTGGTTCAAATTTAATTTTTAGATAAATGACAATAATATCCTTAAATTATATAAATTAATCTTTTTAATTATCTAAATATAATTTTAATATACTATTTATTTATATAATTATTATTATATTTTAAATTTCGTATCAAAATTATTTTTTTATAATGAAAAGTTATATAAAATTAATAAAAATAAAAATTAAAAATGATAAACTTTATATAAATACATAAAAATATGTATAAAAAGTTTTAGAAATATAAATTATATTAAAATATAAAATATTATTTAAAAATATCACAGAAATATAATGACAATTATGTAATATAATAAATTTATTAATGTAAAAAATATGGTGGTAATTATGTAAAATGATAAATTTAGTAAGAATATAAATATAAATTTTTAATTTTAGGCTATAAATAAATAGGAAGAAGCAGGAAAAAAATATTAAATTCTTACTTCTAGCTTTTGAGTAAAAGTTTCTGAAGTTGAAACAGAAGTTAGACATTTACCAACACTCAAAAGTACTTTTATGTAGTTAGAATCTAAGAAGCGCTTAGTAAAAATTATACCAAACACTTTCTAAATGATCTAACTTAAAGTTATTGGATTTTCGGATTATTGGATATGAATCTTATATGTACAGGACCTATTATTGCATTCATTACCATCTATGGGTTAATAATGGATGTACACTATATAATAGGTTGATTCCCAAAGGATTATGACATCTTTTGATACGTCTCTTCATTCCCCATTGATGAAGAGGATTCGACGCCTATAACCCTAATTCCTTCGGAAGACCAACATTCTTTTCCTTTTTCTTCTTTCACAGGATTGTCGAATCGATAAGTTTTACACAAAGAACAATGACAATTCCGTTGCATTCAGGTTTTTCGTAATTACAGTATTTCACATTTAATTAT
Organism: Zingiber zerumbet; assembly: GCA_037833815.1. Lineage (NCBI taxonomy): Eukaryota > Viridiplantae > Streptophyta > Magnoliopsida > Zingiberales > Zingiberaceae > Zingiber > Zingiber zerumbet. Next base: position 17,868,569 of record JBBMJZ010000036.1, on the reverse strand, counting down.
TATGCCAAGTTTACGGATGAAACTAGATCCTTGTTCTAGATGTTTTCTTTGGTTGAGTTCTTATCCATTCTTAAAATTTATATGGTTAGGAGAAAACTCTAATTTCTTTTGAGGTTTCCACCTAACCTGCTATTAGAGTTCACTATTCGTCATTCTTGATATTCATTTCTTCCTCCGTCTGTTGTTTGACTTGAATATCGGAGTGTCTGTGTTGAGATCCTTTCTGACCCAATTATTGATGTTTTTCTCTTCTAATTCTTCTTTTTGACAACTAGGATTGATCGCGACACTAAGTTCCTTCTGCTCATAGTGTTCTGACGGTCAACTTGGATGTCACCTAATTAGGGTGTCATCTTTCTCACTTTCTGACATCAACCGTGTATGAGTATTGACCTAAAAACAGCTTGTTCTCATCGATTGAAGTTAACCTGTACAGAGATTATAGATTTCTGACTTTGGATCATAGAGTTGGGCGGCGCTGCAAATTAAACCTGCAAGTCTCCTTGAAATAATCACAACTATTATTCAATTATGTAATAGCTTATGGGAAGAGGATGAGACGGAATACAATTCATTGACAAACATCAACCAAGAAAATTATTCTACAGCTCTAACAAAAGGAATCAAAGAATCATCTGCTCCGCCACACTTTCATCTCGAGAGCTGTCAATGATGGCTTTACTTATAACAGATGCATGCATCATCATCACTCTGCTTTTGGCACCGACAAAGGAAGTGGCTTGGTTCAGCTCTGGCTCGCTTCTCATTCATGAACTCATTGAAGTGTTGGGTCCACGCCATTATTAACTGACAAGGTGATAACTGATAATGCATCAAGTTGAGTTTCTTTGTCGTTCAAAGGAATAGTAATGCATCAAGTTTATTTTTGTTTTAATGAGTTGAAGCGCATGCATCGTGAGCAAAATTACACATTGATCAAGATTTCGTAGTTGACAAACTCATCAAATTAATAACTCTAAAGTTGACCTTGTCTGAGCTCGTCGATCGTTGGACATCCGACTTTCTCTCTGCCTCCCTCAAGTTAAAATGGGCAACGACTGCTGGCCTTCGTCTTCCTACCTTCCGCTTCAATTCTCGCCTCGGCGAGAGTAGGCGTCACGCTCACTTTCGCTTCGAGGATCATGTATTGATTGCTTTTCTCCAGGTGCAACGTTTCTTACCGAAGATTTATTCGCTAGATTTTATTTCCTCTGATGGTTCCAATCATACTTCTCTTTATTGCATATTCCTTTGTGTTATGAACAACGTTAGGTTAATGGATTTTGTGACCAAAAAAAAAAATATGGAGATTTAGTTGCAGAGGCAAATCTGTAGATTGAAGTCATGGATCCTACTAACTTCTTCAGGTTGGAGAGAGTATTTTTTTTTATTGTCGTCGTTTTCCTTGCTTTTTAGTCGTTTTTAAAATTATTTTAAGTGACTTATTTCTTACGGAAAGTTTTGGATTCTCTAATCCTTCCTTGCAAATCCAACTAAGTTTGTAATTGATTTCCGATCCTTTAGCAGTTAAGTTGGCTGGCATGGCTTCCTCCAGATCAAGCACTCTCCTGAAGGACAAGACCACGTCAATCTCTTCATCCTATACCAGTTCCGATGAGCTTCGCCGGCGGAGGGCCGCCAAAACCTCGGTCTTGGGTTCGCCTCAGCGGGAGACTAATCCGTTGCAGCACAAGCCTATAGTTCGATCCACCAGCGACAGCGCAGCAAAAGTTAGCGGATCCACGCCACAGCAAACACACAGCGCCACCGCCACCGTCACCGCCACCGCCAATAAATCGCGTTCGCCGGGAATCGCAAGAAAGCCGGCAGAGAAACCTTCATCGCCGTCCAGCTCTCCTTTGAAACCATCTTCGACGGCGAGCGCTACTGCCAGAGAAAAGACGCCAAGGCCTTCTTCCTCCAGTGTTTTGCGGATTGCAGCGTCTTCAAAGCCGGCGAGCGTATCGGAGAAAACAACGAGAGCTCTAAAAGCCGGCGTCGGAGGGGCTCTATCATCTGCCAAAGCTCGGAATCCGGCGAGTAGCGTCGTCTCCAACAAAAAGAAGCTCAGTACTTCGGAGGCCGACGCCGACCGAAGGGCATTAAGTGAGGATCCATCAGTTACAGCTGACAAAGATTATCTTGTTGTTACTTCCCTGGAAGGCCATGTTTCCGGCGAGAACAATCACATCGCAGGAACGGAAGCGGAATCAATTGAAGCCAAGGAAGAAACACTCGCTGAGACTAATAAAGCCGCCGAGGAAGACGATACTAACCTAGAATCTCAACCAGAAGATCAGCACGATTCACCAGAGCGCGAGCTCGATGGGAATATCGATCACGATGGAAACAGAGTGCCTGAGATTGCCAACGAGCACCTCTCTGAGGAGCCACCGTCTGTTGGGTTCATCGAATCACCTCGTGAAGAACCATGCGAGGTTGCAAAGGTAGAAGCTGAAACAGAGAGAGCGAATTTAGTGATGCCTGACCCATGCGCAGGCGATGCCATGCCAGAGAACAGAGAAGATGATGCAGATCTGGAGAATAGTATCGACAAGTCTCCGGCGGCAGAGTCAACGGTGGAGAAGATTTCCTTCAGGGAAGCTCGGGAGAGTAAAGCTCCAGCACCGGCGCCGGCTGAGCCTAGGACGGCGACGTTAATTGAGAACGGAGGGGAAACGTCGTCGACAGTGAGGGTGTTTAAGAAGCCGACGCTGTTGCTGGCGAAGAAGGAGGAGAAAGTGAGCAACGACGTTATCGAGGAGACGAGGAGCAAGCTGTTGGAGAAGAAGAAGAGCAAGGTGAGGGCTTTGGTGGGAGCATTCGAGACGGTCATATCGTTGCAGGACGAGAGTCAACCTGGTAATTAAAAACCAGGCGACCAACTCCAGCAAAGAATCAACCGAGTTGACTTAGAGGTCAGGGATTGAGCTTTTCATCTTTTCCGGGCGCATTTCCTTGTTTTTTCTTCCTCCTTCCTTCCTTCTTCACTTTTTAAAATGTGATTGACGAGCAGTTTCGTGTGCTGCACGATCAATGGAGTCTGTTTGCCGATTGGACTATAAATGAGTGTAGTGTGTGGCTTGAGATATGCTTCTAGGCCTTGAGCACGGACAGAATGGCCGGCCGGCCAGCCGCCCCTGGCCCAGCCTTAGCTCATCTGGGAATCTGTTTTCGTAGCGATTCGAACGATCCTCGCTGACTCCATCCATAGCGCCACCTGCTCAGCATCTCGCGGCGCAGGCGAGAAGACAAGCGCAAAAGACGTGGGAAAGCATATAATAAATCTCGTCCCCAGCCTCCCACGTCTCCCACTCGTCCGCGCCGGTGGTCACGAGCCCCTCGATGCGGTCATCCATGACTCCGGGAGCCCAAGACATCCGCGACCGGCACGTCATCATTAAAAAAACACACAGATCGGAAAGACGCGCGAGAGCGCCAGGCACGCACCGCCTGTGACATCGCATTTGCCCTTTCCGAAACCGCGGTATAAAATGCACACTGGGACGCGCGGCGCGAGGCGACGTGTTGCCTTCTCGGGCTGCCACCCGCGCGCCGTTTGCTCCTCTTAACCACCTTCCTCGTCGGGCTCGTCACTGCTCCATCGCCCGCCTCGCGCATGGCGTGGTGGCGCCGCCGCGTGGTGGCGCCCGTCAAGAGAGCGCTTGTCGCCTTCGCCGCCCGAATCAAACCCCGAAAGCATGCAGGGAGAGACATGCTGATCAAGCTCAACGACGAGGTGCGGACCTGCGGGTACGATGACGTGAAGGTGATGTGGGAGATACTGCAGCGGTCGGAGGCGGAGCTCGCGGCCGGAGCTCCGAGGAGCACCCGGTGCTCCGCATCGTCGTCGTGCCGGGGTTGGTGGTTGCGCCGGACATCGCCGGCGGGCGTAAACCCATCGAGAGATCAAACCGGTGGCGATCGCAGTACTGTAATTGTATATCCAATTCCCAGTTAAACAAGAATAAGATCTCATTATGTGAGAATAATTAGTTCGTGTAAATCCTGATTAATCGTGTACAGAGAACTCGATCTTTCTGCAACAAATATGCCTATAATCATCTTCTTTCCTTCAATGATTGAAAACTCTAACTCAATATTCAACCATCCTTATCTTTTAATGATCCCCATTAGAAATTTGATAATGATTCACCCAAATTTGTGCACTGAAATAATGTTGTTGGATGTTTGGCGTGGCCTTGAAAGTTAAAAAACAATGCAAATAAATGCAAAATGGTCCTCAGGAGCATTTTTATTTGTACTCTTATGCGATAAGGATTTCCTTGAAGTCTACACGTTGCAGCAATGTGCGGCATAATCAAGAGATTAGGTCGACGGTGGAGGTGGTGGTTGGGGCCAGAGGGAAGATAAGGTTCAAAAAAACTGCAATTGGTTTAAAAAATGGAAAATGAAATTTTAGAATGTTTGTTCTTTAAAATTTGTATAAAAAATAGGGAAAAAATTATTTATATTTATTTTTATTGGCATTTGTTCTTGGAAATGTTACTTAAAAAAATGCAATCTTTCCTCGTGATTCGTGGGCGATGAATTGGGTGGGATGGTATTAAATGCGGCGGATCATTCTGGGCTGTGGTTTTGTCTGCGGACGCCTTTCCTTCATTAGCCGCTCCTCGGTTGCGTGATCCAACCACTGCCATCTCACCTTCGTCGTCCGCTCCGCTTTCGCTGTTGTCGCCTCGTCCTTCTCCTCCATGGACCTTCGCTGATGGAGTGATGGATGGGGCATTAAATCCGCGCGGCTCTGGTACCATTCCGAAGGCGCCTCTTTCATCGCCTCTCTATGTTCAATCCTTGCTCTCTCTCTCTCTCCTCATTCCACTGCGGAATTTTAGCGCGGGCTTCGCGGCTAAGGTATGGAATGGGAAAAAGGGAAGAGCTTCAATGTTTTTGTTGATCCCAATGGGGCTGGGGATCTGTTTATCTTCATAATTTCATTTTCCTTTTTTTGGGGGGCTGAAAGATCCATTCTTTGTGCATATTCATGTCAAAGTTTGATTGCAGATTAGAAAAAAAAAGTTGAAATTTTTTGTTCCTCTGATCTTTTGGCTTTTTCCGAACAGTTCGGCTTTTCCCCAAATGCTTAGATCTTCCACTGTATGAACTTTGGCTCTTAGGTTTCGGTGTTCAATTTTTGATTGCAGATTAAAGATGTTGCATTGAGACTTGTGTTTTTCTTGTTTATCATGTGCCCTATCCAATTTTTGTTTCCCTATACCATACAATTGTATTTCAGATTCATACTGTATCGACATTGGTTCCTTGCAATTCATATTGCAGAGTGAGGGATTTTTCTAACTTCTAGCAGAAGCATTTAGTTGCTGATCTTAGGTTCCTTTAGCAGTCGGCATGCTTGTTGTTTTTTTTTTGTCAAACAAAAAGCACTTCCTCTCATAAATTATATTGGATTTGGACGTAGTCATTCTAACACGTTTGAAATATATGTAGAATAGGTCTTCATATTTGTTGATCGCTACAATTTTGATTTCAAATGGGCGAGAATTTTGGCAAGAAAGCTGCCAGTGAACAGATCTTTTCAAATGGGGATCAAAATGATGATCAAAATATTAATCATAGTTGCAATGTCAGATATAACAGCAATAGAGGTTCTCAAGTCGGCTTCCAAGGAAGATATACATACGCTAGAGCTCCTGCGAATTATGGTGGGAGTAAAGCAATTGCTGGATGCTCTTCCAGTTCATCTTCTACATCTAGTAGATGCTCTAAGTTCTTCCGGGAACAGCAGAATCAAACAATTCCAAGGGGATCAACTGTTGAACCAAATGGCAGGCAGGGGAAGATTGAAAATTTTATCAAGGCTGACAAACAGGTTTCTCTGGAGAATCTAGATTCTAGAACAGAAAGGAGGATGGACAATTCAGAAGACACTCTCACAATCACAGAACACACTGAACCTTCAATCTTACAGAATATTTATACAGATATAAATGAGTCAAGAATTGACACATCAGTTCAACCACATAATCAATTTTACTTCATAAATCGAGATTCTTCTTCAAGTTCCAGCATCAAAGATACAGCTACCGAATATAGGAACCTTAACCCTGCAACTAGAAACAATTCTGAAAGATTGGGCTCTGGGACAGAGAGATGGGGCCTTAAAGGTATAAGTTGCACATCGATATCTGATGTTCTTCCTTCAACTTGTACCTCCTCTCATGTCCCACAAAATAGGAGGGTTGATACAGTAAGAAAGAGGCCATCTGATGCAGAAATTTCAGCTGCAAGAAGCAAGGGCACAACTGCATCTTCCAGTGGAACTTATGTAGTTTCCAATGATAATGGTGCTGGCTCAAGTTCATATCAACGGGATCATTTAACACATAACCGAACATCAAGAATTGCTAGAAACCTACCGACAGCCAGGGATGATTCATTTCCAGTTAGAATTCGGAGGGGTTATAGTGAAGAAAGTCAAATGAGGTTACCTGTGCATGGTGATGAAAGCGCTTTCCCATTGCGTGAGTCCTTTGTCTACCCCCATTACAGGTGGTCTCAATTTTCAGTACCTGAAGTACAACCTGAAAGTTCATCAAGACCATCACACGCTTTGCATAGTCCTTATCGGCGGCCAGATTTAAGCAATCAGGCTTCTCAAATTAGATTCATGCCTCATCTTGAAGATAACACTGGAGGAATGCTCGTCAGTTCTTTGAGTTTGGGGGATAGAGATGACTACAGACGCTTAGGCATGGGTGCTGTTGCTGAGGTTCTCTTCATACCATTTGACTAAAAACCTAAAAGTTGTCATACTAATTGCGTAATAGTAGTCTCCATAATTTATTTAAACATAAACAGACAATTGGATTACTCTAAGTCTTACTATTTCATTCAATTGTTCATGACTGGACATTTGAACTAAGCACTCAAACTAAAGGATAATTTTTCTCTTCAGGTTCTTTTGGCACTCGAACGAGCTGAACAAGATGACGCATTGACATATGAGGTTGTAAATCTGTGTTCTCAGAACCTTGCATTCTAATTTCACTATCTGAATGAGGTTCTCTCTGTCTCTGCAGCAATTATTGTTGTTGGAGACGAGCTTGCTCTTTAGTGGGCTTAACTTCAGTGATAGGCATAGAGACATGAGGATGGATATTGATAATATGTCCTATGAGGTATCACCTTTCCATGATGTTCTCTAGGGTGTTGATTTGTGTAGGGATTTTTTTTCCCTTTTGGTTTGAGTTAGAAATTATGCCACATAGTGACCTTCAGTACTTCGATATGCCGGTCAATGTTCTCCTACATGTTTGAAAGGAAAATATTTTTTTACGAGGTCAAAGCAAGGCAGTTGTTTGAGATGGGTTAATAGTAAAAAGAAAAACTGCTCTCTATATTGTACTTGTCAAACAAAGAAATTGATCATTTTGATTGTGAAAATTTCAAAACGGTTTCCAATCTGAGTTCTCTTGTTTATTTAGCTCAGAGGCTTAATTTTCCTTCTTTTTCTTTTTTAAATCAGGAATTGCTGGCGCTGGAGGAAAGAATGGGCACGGTAAGCACCGCCCTTTCGGAAGAGCAATTGTTAAGATGCCTCAAGAGAAGCATATACACAACCAACCATGTGGCCTGTGGAATCAATTTCTGTGGGGATGAAGATATGAGATGCAGCATATGCCAGGTACTCTGCTGGTGAACTCTCTCCAGGAAATAATGTAGTCTGGTAACTTACTGTCAATAGATTATGCTTCTCACGGGATAAGTTTGAAATGTTTTATTGCCCCCTCATACATTTTAAAGTGCAAATGACGACGTGGGGAAGATGTACCATCTACCGGTATAATTATCAATTTAGTTTGTTCAGTTGTAATAATAACCTTGCATATTCTTGATGCATTATCGATAAATCATTGGAAAGTAGTGATTCTATGGACCAGTGTTTCAGTCATCCCTGATACTTGCAACTTGAAATGACTGTTGTTAGAGACAGTTAATATTTCTATGTTGCGAGTCAAAGTCCATTTACAATTCTCTACACCAAACTCATTTGCATCAGTACTTGTTTTGTTTCCATTGATGATGATTTGTTATTTTCCATTCAGGAAGAGTATGTCAGCGAAGATGAAGTAGGTGAGTTGCCATGCGACCACCGCTACCATGCTGCATGCATCGAGCAATGGCTTCGGCAGAAGAACTGGTGCCCTGTCTGCAAATCATCTGCCTTTCCAGAACATAAAACTGGCTGAAATCATTTGCCAATCTTTCGTGAAAACAGACTTTTCCCTGTAATAAATCCAGATTTCCTCTTTAGTAGCTCTTACATTCTTAAATGTGCACTGGAATTGTTAAGCTTGTGCGGAACATTTCATATGAAGCAGCTCTCTTTCCCTGGTAATAAACAAGCACATCTAAAGAAGCAATGATAATCACTTTTAAAACGATCCAACAGTGAAGAAAAAGCAAGTCAATCTTTTGTTCCCAAAAACAAAAGAGGAGAAGAATTTTGTTGTATTAATCTAAAATTTTAGATATTTCCAAGGAACTATTATTTGTGCTCACAAAAAAATAAAGGAGGGTTAGAATAATGGAGAATCCTGCCTCACGAAACTTCTAGTAGCCACTGCGCTTGTGCCAAGTGGCTGCTTCTCCATCTCTACAATGATAACAAAGCCTCCTGCGTTATCAGCGTAGCATACAGAGCCCCGAAGCGAATCAAGCGATAATAAGCAGCTCCTTGTTCGGAGTCCATGGCTTTGATCTCCTCTCCGCGTTCTTTCCTCACTGGAAGCCCTCTTTCGCCCTTCCCCAAGCACAAGAAGGCGCTACACAGGGCGCCTCTGGTGGCCTGCAGGTGCTCCGTCGACGATGGTTCATCGAGGTTCGATTTTTAGTGACAGATTTTATGGTTCGTCCGCGTCGTTGTTTTCCGGATTGGCTCTGAATGTTACTCTACCTTTTTCTACTGATTGAGCAGTGGGAAAAGTGAGGCGAAGTTTGCCAAACTGGCGATGGTCACATTGGCAGCAGGGATGCTGGCGCTTGGTAGTGTGGATCCGGCGGCCGCTGCGAAGTCTGGCGGCAGAGTTGGCGGCCAGGCCTTCCGATCTGCGGCTCCTAGGGTTTCCGGCCCTCGGATTAACAACTCAAGGTAATCGAAGCGACTGAATAGTAAATCAAATAAATAATTGCTTTCTCATTGGGGATCCCTCGGTTTAATTGTTTATTTGCTTTGACGAAATTGCAATCTGTACCCTAGCAAAGAAGCCATTAGACCTCCATTCTTCCTTGGCACTAGTATTTGCTGCCTTAAGTAGATCCATGGCTATTTTTTTTTTTTTTTTGATTGCTTATTGAAAGTTGGTTGAATTGTTTGGCTGAAAAGTGTCTGGAACTGTAGTTTTGGGTCAAGAACTACTCTTACTAGTAAGAAACTTTGTCTAGATTCTGAAGTGTGGTCCATTGGGTGTGTTCTCTATCCTCCAGTTTGGTGGATTTAGGCTATGAACTACTCGAATCACCAGTAGTTCATGTTGGACTGTTCTCTGTCACTAACATCAATAATCAATGTGTAATTAGCTCCTTTTTGAAGGCTTCCAGCAATTTTATTTCTATACTAAATTGGTTTACAGTGAACTGCGTTTGCATGGAGCTAGGGAGATGAACTTGTTTACATATGAAATGAGAGAAAAGAGAGAATTATAAAAGACCCGATCAAAGTGACTGCTAAAGCTATCTAGAAGAGGTCGGATGTTTAGTAGCATCAAAGATGCTGAGATTCTCCACATATTCTGAGAAGGCCCGTAGATAAGCTTCATTCGATGAATAGGCTAACTGCTTGAATTTTTTTCCCTTGCCACTCCAGAACAACCACAACGACAATAACTAGGGGAATCCATGATCGATATTTCCTGGTTAAGTGGTTCAGATCACAAATTCATGGTTTTTTTGAGAATTTAAGTGGAAACAAGGACAAATACCCCCATAGGTTGTCCATTGTTTGCATTTGGCAAAGATCATTATTTCCTCATTATCAATTAGTAAGAATTCATTTGCTCATTTCAAACTTAGATATCAGATCTGTATTCTTTCCCTACAATAAGTTCAATACGTGATCATTTCTCTAAGTGGTTTCTCTGTGTCCATGGATGTTACTTTATGTACAATCAGTCTATCGATATGAGTATTGACACAAATTTTGCTGTAGAATAGACATCATCTTTGGTACCAATAGAATGATATCACATATCAAGGATCCGAAATGATCCTGACCATGACAATGTCGTGCAGGACAAACATCTATGTCAATCCCCCAATCGCGCCGCCACTTTTTGGTGGGTATGGCTATGGTGCACCGTTCTACGGTGGATGGGGTTGGTCACCATTCACATTCTTCGCGCCGGGGCCAGGCATTGCAGTAGGCGTGGGTGGTGGCTTTGATGTTTTTGTTACATTTCTAGTGCTTGGTGCCATTGCAACTGTGATCCGTAGGGTTTTTGGGAGCAAGGATTATGAAGATGATGACTATTGATGTATCTTGCAAGTGGTGTAAGTAAATATATGCAAGGAAAAAAATTGCTTTTAATGGTGCCATAATTTTGGGGAATGTAATTGTTGCATATCAGATCCAAGGCATCTCCGATCTAAGATTTTTAGAGAGATGAAACCATCAAGCTGAACAAAAAAACTCCTTATGAGGTTTTTAGTTTAAGTACAGTAGTAAAATTTCCAAGCGATTTGTTTCTCTTGAAATTAATCATGTGGTTGGAGCTAGTAATTAATTAACCATGAGATTTGAGATTTGTAGGGATGTTTTTTTTTATTATGGACAGAGTAGTAGGTTGTGTAGGATAAGGAGAGAGGGAAGGGGAGGGAGAATCATGTTTTTAAAATTTTCCTTTTTTCCTTTTTAAAACCTTTTCGGAAACTCAAATATGTAATAGAAAAACAAAATATAGAAAAAAGTAAGAACACTTTTATTTTTATTTGCTCGTAGTCTCATGACTACTACTCTAAGGCCTATGATCTCTTAGATCATTTTAATTAGGCAATCGACTAGAATCTCTCTTGAAAAATTTTTTGACAAAAATTTTGAATACAAGAATAAAGATAGTGTTCACCCTATACTTTCTATGTGTAAGAATGATAATAATCAACTTAGATGGTTACTAACACTTGTAGCTCAATGTAGTTTCAATTCTTATTGTAACACCTTGCTCGAGCGTAGATTCGGCATAATAAAGTCACAACACAGTAGTTGCAAGGAAACAATGTAGCAGAATGAACTTGAAAAGTTGGTAAAGAATTGATGTTGTGAGCTGTGGTTGAACCCTCCTTTTATTTTGCATTGGGGGTGCCTCCATGAACATTGATCCAATTCGAGATCTGTGACCTTTATCCACTTGGGGACGCCTCCATTCGGCTAAGAGCACCTCCCGTTAGCTCCGAGGCGCCTCCAATCAACCCAAGGCATCTTCAATTACTAAAACTTAACCTTCGATGAAGATGAACTTTGAAGATCGGAAGAAACTTCTCAACGCTCTTGCGCATAGTGAGACGAGTCAATAAAGCGTTAGTGACCTAAGACCGGGGTGGGGATCCCTGGCTAGACCCTCCAATGTTCAAGTCAGTTACTTTCACAGGTGGAAGAAGAAGAAGAAGAAGAAGAAGAAGAAGAAGAACAGTAACTGAAGTAAAACAAAGTTTGGATGCTAGAACTTGCGTCCCTTGCCAACGGAGATGATCCCCCTTTTTATACCACCTCATTTGATCTCCGTAATCGTGAGGTGGCCCTCGGTTTATTAGAGTTTATTAGGAGATGATGTTATGTCTAGGCTTCGTGCAATAATATGTTTAAGGAATCTTTTTTTATCCCAAATGTACCTTTTTGTCGTTTATGACTTAGGGATACGTCATCATAACTGAAGAAGATTCTAGAAGATGTTTCTCACCAATTTTGCTAACCTGTCTACATAAAATTATATGCCTTTGTGCTCAGGCGGGATTTACTCAGTCGAGCGTATACAAGCGCATGGGTGCTCGCTCGGCTTTTGGTCGGCTGGTATTGTACTGAGAATTACGCTTAGTCAGGCTTTGCCCGATCGAGCATATACGAGCACACGGGTGCTTGCTCAGCCTGTGGTTGTCCGGTATTGTATTAAGAATTATGCTTGGGCGGACTTTGCCCGGTCGAGTGTATACGAGCACACGGGTGCTTGCTCGACCTTTGGTCGACCGATATCATGCTAAGAATTACACTCGGGCAGGCTTTGCCCGACTGAGCGTATACAAGCACATGGGTACTCGCTCGGCCTTTGGTCGGCCGGTATTGTACTGAAAATTATGCTCAGGTGGGCTTTGCCCGGTCGAGCGTATACGAGCACACGGGTGCTCACTCGGCCTTTGGTCGGCCGATATCATGCTAAGAATTACGCTCGGGGCGAGCTTTGCCTGGTCGAGCGTATACGATCACATGGGTGCTCGCTCGGCCTTTGGTCAGCCGGTATCGTGCTAAGAATTACGCTCGGGCGAGCATTGCCCGGTCGAGCGTATACGAGCACATGGGTGCTCGCTCGTCCTTTACTTAACCAACCATATATCTTTTCTACCTTCCTCTACCTTGACCCCTCTTCTACTTACCAAGCTGACTTATCATAACCCGTATCAATGATCGTGATGAATATGTAAATAGGGACTCCTAAAACATATATTATATGAATATATTAGAATATCAAAACCAAATATATTTTGTATCATTTATATATAATAAATAAAATATTAAGTTATAGTTAAACAAACCTCAAAAAAAAAAAAGCTAATCACCATAGTTTGATGGGTCTTGAGTCTCCTGTGACTCAAAACCATGTGGTATCTGGGTGTGAGCGAAATTAGCCATGATCGCTCACATAAGGGCAAAGAGAGATTTATTATTCGCGTCATGTGTGACTCTGATCTGATCCCCCTCAGCTCTCCTCTGCTCCTCAGCAATCCTGCTCTACTGCTCAGCGGCCCTCTACTGGCCCATAGAGGTCATCCTCTCATCCATTGACTTCAGTTAATGTGCAGTTCTTTATTTTCGTATCTTAAAGACTACATCTCAGTAGATGAAGAGAAACTGGCACGACCTTTAGGAGTCCTCAAACAATCAAATGTCACTTTAGCCTGGGAGCTAAGGCTATAAAGGGTGGAGTTTTTTTTATCATTCTACCGACAACATCATAATATATCTCATTTAGCACATCGATAAATAGAGACTGTGACTCCTCCCCTACTTTGATTGTGGTTGAGATGTTTGAGTCACTCTTTCTGTCATTTGCTCCTGTGTAAAAAAAATATAATATTGATTAATATCCAATTTGATCACAATTACTAAAGTTAATCAAGATAGAAATTGACAAATGTAATAAAGTTAATAATCTTACGTGTAGGGTTCGGGATCGAGAATCGACAAATGTCCCATTTTTCTTCTTATAGGTCTTAAAAAAGACTTTCATAGATGTGGGCTATTGGGCAAGATCATGCTTCTATATACATAAATAATTTGGGACATAATTAGACAAGTTTGGTAATAAATATAAAATTGGTTACAAAGTATAACTTTAAATTAAACTCACCAGATCCATAACATGCTCAATAATAGATTTTGATCATGATGTATGCCGAGCGGTTCTAGTGCTCGGGCCACCTGGTTCTATATTTTTGTTTGATCGAGCTTTTTCAGCATTTTCTTACCACCTTCTGCAGCCCAGGTGATCGTCTATGCACTCCATGTCGCCTCGGAAATATACGCTGGTCTAGTGCCCTTCTTTCTTATATAGTACATAAGGTATCTGTAAAGTTTGATATAGTAGCTATTTCATGTAACTTTAAATTATTTTTCTTGCCCTTCATTCCATGTATATCTTTTCTACAATTATAGGTTGAGAATTTAGTATATGAAAGGATAAATATATTATAGAATATCAAATATATTAATTTACTTATTACGAATTCATTATAATAAAATGTCTTCATCTTTTGGTCTACATGCCTCCATGTAGTACTAGAAGTACATACTTGTTATTTAAAATTTTCAATGATATAAGATGCAACCCGGTGACTATCAGAAACAAATCTACCAGAAAAATATTAAGGTAAGGAAATTATTGAAGAAATATATGAACTTGATGTTGGGTTCTTCGGGCCGCGAAAACCGCTTTTTCGCGTCGCGGAAACCCCGAGTCACCCAAGCCACGGATCTCGTGCAAAGATTCGCAAACAAAATTTCGAAAAACCTTTTCTTGTACGAGTTCATAAAACTTAGATCTAATCTAAGGGAAGATGTATACCTTTGAAGCGAAGCCTACGCAAAT
>JBBMJZ010000036.1:17819372-17854136 GCA_037833815.1 Zingiber zerumbet | reverse complement strand
TAATTTTAATAAATTAAATATTTACAAATATACATAATAAAATTTAAATATGCTATTAAATACACTTAATTTAAATTTATAATAAATAATAATTACATTAATTATACTATAAATAAAGATAAAATAATAATAATAATTAATTAATTACATTTATTTTTATAATAATATAATAAAATTAAAAAAAAATCTCTCCATCACTAAATATGGTGATGTGAATAGTGCAACACCATATTTGGTGTGAGATTTGGTGTATAGGTTGGAGTAATTTGGTGTTAAATTTACACCAAATTTGGTATTTTGGTGATGGGTTGGAGATGCCCTAAGACATCCTGCAAGAAACCCCAGTGCACTGAGTCAAAGGTTTTCTACAAATCCACTTTCAAAGTACATCTCGGTGAGATTCGTTTATACCTTAGAGACCCTCGATTGAATCTTCTGCTGATCCGGGAAGTGTGAGCGGTACAAAACGTCGAGGTGTTTGAACCTCTTTTACGGAACCCCTCCAGTGGATACCTTAATTTTGCACTTATCATCGGTCTAAGACCCACGATACAAGAGACTGTCATCAGCTTGCTTGAGAAATGTATCTAGTGGTCGAGTTAGACTTGCCACTACCTTAGCTCCTAAAGAAATTAAATCCTAACCCCAACACCTTCGGTCACCCAACCAGTATGCCTCAAGTAATGGAAAACCAAGGCGACATATTGGATGACCAAGACAAAGAACCATGCCAAATTTGGGAAGAAGACTGGGAAAATACCATGGTAAGAGACGTTGATATGATCTCAGGAGCCCTCATTGACGATGATTCGGCCAGAGCCAGGAAGGCTCACAGTCGCTGACTAGAAATTCATATGGTCGGGTCTAGCCAAGAACAAACAACGTAGCTCCAAATCAACTTCGGACCTCAAGACCTTGAGAGAGTGAAGCTCCCTCATGATGATTCGCTCATCATCAAAATTATAATCGCTAACGGCCGAGTGGCCAAAGTCTTCATTGATACTGGAAGCTTTGTTAATGTGCTTTTCAAAAAACACCTTTGATAAGATGCAAGCAAGCTCCAACCAATGGCCATGACTTTATACGGGAGCGAAAATAAATGCAAAGATTGCAGATGAGCAAGGCTCAGAAGGAGAGCTTACAGAGAGGATGAAAAAGTTGTCGTCGAAGGGGTGCAGAGATCATCGGAGCACAGACCGCACAGGGACAAATCACCGGTAGCTCTCATAGAAGACTCAAAGTGGAGAGAAGGAAGCCAGCACTGATATTTATAAACTTTGGGCTCGGCCGTCCGGAACCGTCCGATCTAGGTCACGGAAACCGAAGCACAGATCCAGTCGTTGAATTCAAACCGTCAATTGTCACATCAACACTTGTTGCTTCGGGCGTGCGGCGATGGCGCATGCGACACGTGGCGCATTCCCACGGGTCAACATTTAATGGGTGTCATTAACAGGCATGGGGGCGTACTCGGCCTTAATGGAGGAGATTTTCACGAATTTCGAGAGATCCGGATGACGTCAGCATTGACCGCGCTCGCTCAAGAACACCAAAGGAAAAATCCCGAAGTACAAATACTCATAGTGCTGGTCGGACCCAAGGATTAGTCCCATGGCTGATCGACATTCTTCAGCAGATCGATCGAAACCCAACCAGTATCATGGCCGATTGGCCAACCGATCTCCACAGACTTTTTTGTCCAGTTAGTCGGACTTGCAGCCTCCTTCGACTAAACTTGAGGGAGAGGCATGTGATATGGTGATAAGGAGGGGTCCACTCCGCGGAGGGACAATACCATGGTGGAGGTCAAAGTCAAAGCGGTCAACACTCCTATATCACCGGCCGATCAGGCAACCCTCTCGGTCGACTGGAATAATGAAGACCTAATCTGACATCATAACAGGTCGGCGAGGTTCCGAGCTTCCAACGCTCAGAAAAACAAGTGTGAAGTATCTGTAAGAGCACGTTGAGCAGTCAACCCGCTCAGACTTACATCAATGCTCGGAGCCAGCAAAGCAGAGTCATGACCGAGTAGACTACATTCAAACACGGCTTCCCCGCTCAGCACAACAGCAGAGCTCGGGGTGTGGAATGTTGGCCGAGCGGCCATCCCGCTCGACCCAAGGTCAATAGCATTCGGATGGCTGAAGGTTGGCCGAGCGACTCTCCCGCTCAGCCCAGTAACAGACACAAGGAGGATCTGACGATTTCCTTTTGGGAACCAGAGCCACCGACAGACGGCATGGTCAGGCAGAAGATCGTACGATGAAATTTTCCACTATCACGTCAGAGATATGCTTAAGTCATTAAGGTATTGTGTCAGGAACACTTTACTGACATGTCTTTTCAGAGAAAGGTTTGAGAAGGGTGCACGCCTCGATAAGAGTGCACGCGTGCTCCCGGAGCCCTATATAAAGAGGTCCAAGCTTCAGCGGAGGTATGCGAGATTACTATTGCTACACTGTTACTCTACTTCTTTGCTCCGCTACTTCCACATCGTCGTGTCGGAGGTCCAACGTCAGAGAACCTCTCCCTGGCTCGACACTGACGTTGTTGTGGTTGCAGGCTCACTGCGCTAGGAGTCTACGCACGGTCAACATGAGCGCCACATCCCCCGCGTCCATAGCCTCAACTTTCGGACAGAATCAATATTGATATTATGATTACTGTTAGAACTTGTTACAATCATATTATAGTAACTATATATGACATTTAGTTTATACTAATGAAGTTAATGGACTAGAATATTTACAAAGATATTCTGTACCCATAAAGTTTTGTATTATTATTGACGTCAACTAAAATTATGCTAGTGTATTGTATACAAATCACATATAGCCCAAGTAAAAAATTATTAAATTTTATCTTGTTATCCAGTAAGCTTACTTGTTATTTGTAACCTACATATTTATGTCATTGGAGATACAAATCTATTAAGTGATCTAATTAAGATTAATTGTAAGTTTGTGTTATTAGATATGGATTTACTGTTTCGTTAACTCGTTCTATTATTATTATTAAAGGGCTGATAATAGAATTTGGCTCATTCATATAAATATAGCATCATTTCCGTAGAATTAGATATTCTGACAGATCTCCCTACTATCTACTTTTCATTGGTTAGATAATTATGACATAGTCACCCTAATTCCTACATAAGACCAACCCCTTATTCTTTTTTCTCGCGAGATCAAGATTTCCCTAATGATGCTTAGAAACGATGATGATTCTATTACATTCAGGTCATATTTATTTTGGCGATCCTATGCTTTAGTTATTTTATTCTTTCGCCGTTAGATCCTTGCACATGATTTTTTTTTTTATGGAAAATAAATTTCCCCGTTATTCTAAATAAGTGATCAGGAGTAAATTGTATAATTAATTTTTCTGATTCATCAATAAAAAGATTTCTATTGTCTTGATTCTACTGCATAAAAATTAAAAAGGAATAAAAATATTTACGCAGACTAAATGTATTCTAATTATGCCACGTGCATACCTGGGTCGATTATTCTACAGTAGCTTGGATTCTGTTTATGGTGTCGCCTATAATTGTTGTCGTCCTCAAGTGCTTCCCCAGAAGAATAACACCTATAATTGTAGACGTCCTCAAGTGTTGCACCAGAAGAATGTTTCATTATCTGACAAATTTCTAGATAATAATAACACAAACAGTTGTTACGGTAGCACTTCCCATTGAGCTGATGATCAATTCCGATAAAACGCGACCAACTGTTGCTCCCAGATGACTCCCCATTGAGCCGATGAGGATGACGACGATTGAGGATTTTCTTAACAAGTTAGCCGAAGAAAGGCCTATCCGGTTTTTGGCTCAGCATCTCGCGGAGTTCACGCAAAATTTCACAGTCAAATTGGGCTCCGGCTCGTTCGGATCAGTCTACAAGCAATGGTTTAGTGGGATGCTGGAAGAGGTCATGGCGGCTTGTGGGATTGAGCAGATAGCGGAGAGGGAGAGAGCGGTGAGGATGTGCAAGGTGGCGCTGTGGTGCGTCCAGTACACCGCGGGGGCGAGGCCGTCGATGAGCGAGGTGGTGCAGATGCTGGAGGAACAGATCGAGATCGAGCCACCGCCGAATCCTTTCCCTCCCTTGGATGTTTCGGATGTGGCCACACAAAAGCTCCTCTTACTTTTTTGATATATTGATGAGCATCGTGACTTTAAGCCAAATGTTATCAGCTCATATCTCATGGCCTTGGCCTACAAAATCTTCCATCAATGACATTCCTCTCAAGACTACTTACTCCTCATGTGGCACCGTTGGCACCATATATTCTTCAGTTGGTGTCGTTACCTAATCCCCAGCGACATCACAGTGGCCAAATCGAAACATTTCTCTTGTGGAATCCATCACCAACCAAAAAAGCTTTATTGGTTGATAGAACTACCTATTATCTAAATGTTGTTGCTTGTTTTCTCACCTTCTTAATTAGGAGTAGATATAGCTCATGTAAGGTGGATTTTCATCGTACATTTCTAACCTTATAGAAAAATATGTATATATAAATGTGATGTGTACATCATCCGAGTCATCTTTAATTAGCTTGCATCAAATAATTTGCATATATTTATTTGTCTTAATCAAATTTTCAAAGTGTTTGTTTGAGTCTCATCCACGCAATTGACATGAGAAACAAATCGTACAACTTCAATTCTCTACCACTGACACGCCATCCTTCTTAGTTCTTATGTGTTCGTGACAGAGAAAAAAAAATAGAGGGAGAAGTGTAGAATAATTTGTAGAAGTTAGAGGGCTAAAAGTCTTATTTGCACACAAGACTATTTATGGCATCTCCTTCTTCCGATCCCAGGGCGGGGCTTCCTTAATTACCCTTTTCTAGCCTTTTTCAGCACGGCAATCGGAGATATTGGGTTAGGGCTTTTGGCTTCTTTGGGAAATTGAAGGAGATCCCTTCATTGGGGTGAAGCTTGGTGAAGTGAAGCTCTCGCCTTCTTCCTTTGATTCGGGTAACTAGTGGGCTTCATTTCGATCAAGGTTTCGCCTCGGTTTGATAGCAAAGGCTTGATTTTGATGATCCAGGTGGAGATCGTTTGCTTTGGTGGATTAGACGTTAGACTATAAAAATATTCTCCGCCTGGATGATTTATTATGACAGTTTTGTATCCTCAAGTCGGATTTGAATGCTGACAGTTTTTGTCAATTAATTTGTTGGGTGTTTAATTTGGCGTTGAACTTTTAGATGACGAGAAACCAATCTTTTCTTAGTTGAGGATTTTTCTTTGATCCTTGCAACAAGTTTGTTCAATCGTCTTTCCCTTGATGGCAACAGTAGTGGATGCTCTACTAGTTGGCAAAAAGTTCTTCGAAGAAGTAGCTAGAAGGATTGACTTATTGCATTAGTGTCATAAAATGGATTATTTGAGTCATAGATTATCGTGAAAAGAAGTGTTTTCAACAGCTGAAATAAAGAACATATTTGACCATACTGGTGTGTGTGTGTGTGTATAACAAGAAACTATATATTCTATAGATCCAATGGTTTTTTATGTACGCCTTAGTTATAGAGTGACAGTTAGTTGTGCATCTTAGGGTTTGATTGCCGTTGATTGTAATTTCAGACACTGGATATAGGTGTTGGGGGAATCGAGTATAACTTGAAACCATAGTTATGTGGGGCTGAGTTGTTGCAGTTTTCTTATATTGGAAGGTTAAGATATAGAACAGCACCATTTTCTGAATAAAGTGGTCAAACAGTTGTCCTTGTTTTGGAGTCTACTCTCTGACTATTAAGGGATTTGGAGTGAAAGTGGAATACGTCATAAGAAATCTAACACAATTTTAGACAGTGTCTTTCTAATGGAAATTCTTAGATGCAATAAGGTACGAATTTTCAGTTCTGCTGAAACCCAGTTTAAAAGACATTGTTTATGTATCAGAGAAAAATAGCTAGCATGGGCTGTAGAGGGAGGAATGTATTTTGGTAATTTGAAGAAGAGAAACAAGAAAATGACTTTGTCATCTTATGCTGAAAGGTGAAGAATGTAATGTAAATGTTGAATGGTAACTAGTGATGCTTCTTGTTATGGTTTAATCATCTTGTGCAACGTCACCATTGTCTTTTAGTTTCTTCTTCCAGAGTTCTGTTTGTTATTTATTCTCTTTTTGTTTCTCTTAACAAAGGCTCTACAATAGTCAATTTCTTAAACAAGCCAGTTATCTATATTTTTCCTGATTTTTTTTCTTTAAATTTGATGAACGATTATGATGGTATTTATGTTGAAAAGATTGTGATGGCGGCATGCACTTCTGAGAAGAAGACATTCAAGCAGGACTCCTACCCATTGGACTTGGATAGCATAAAACTAGACTTCGATTTGGAGGATGTGACTTGCTCTATCTGTTTGGATTTTCCACACAATGCTGTCATGTTGTTGTGCACTTCCTATGGAAAGGGGTGTAGACCAATCATGTGTGATACTGATCAGAAGCACTCAAATTGTCTGGACAGATTTAGAAGTGCATATGAATTGCCTGCTGTTATGAAAGTCACATCATCTACAAACAGTGTTTCATTGGTAAGGGATATTTCTTCAAGCCCAAACAACCGACCACTGTGTCCACTCTGTAGGGGAGGTGTAACTGGATGGCTCATCATCAACGAGGCCCGTGTCTGTTTGAATATGAAGAAACGATTTTGTGAAGAGAAATACTGCACTTTTGTTGGAAACTTTTATGAACTCCAGAAACATGTTCATCTAAAACATCCGCATTCTCACCCTTCCAAGATTGATCCTGCACAGCAGCTAAACTGGGAATATCTCCAGCAGACATCAGAGATCATAGATGTATTAAGCACGATACAAGCACAAGTACCCCGTGCAGTGGTGTTGGGTGACTATGTCATTGAGTATGAAGATGCAGAAGCTACAGATGACTATGAGAGTTTTTATCGGAACAGGGGCAACTGGTGGACCTCATGCATATCTTGTAAACCGTTTCCAAACTTTAGGTGTTTAAGAAATCGGAGGAGATCCAGGGAAGCTGTACCAAGAAGCAGTCATGGATCAAGTCCTTATGGTTTATATCATGGAGATTCCTTGAGATCTGTTGATATTGTAGAGTATAGATTTGGTGAAGCCGACGGATTTGCAAGACCAGCAGCCAATGCCCCGGCATCACTGGTTATTCCTGCTCACCACAGGTTGGATTTGTTCATTTGGCTTGTGCTATTTCGAGAATGTCATTGATAATCTTGGTTTAATATTGTTATGTTCCCATCTTCTTGGGGAGGAAAGAGAAATTCAGTTCTGGTAATACCCTGCCAAACAACTTTAAAGGTTTGCATATTAATCAGAATTATACATAGCATTCATAAACATTACTAAACGCAAACAAGAACAATTAGACTAGTCACCTCATCCATGGAAGATTAGTATTCACTCTTTTCTCTAATGTTCTGCGGTGAACAATGGTGACCGCCAGTTGCACAATAAAATTTGATTACTCGTAGACTTTTATTTATTGTTTATCATCAATACAGTATTATAGTAAATGAAACAATGAATCAATTTCAGATTGTGTAATCTTAATCTCTCAATTTATCAATTACCAAAATGCTTCTCTCAAAATTTGGACAGATACGGTAGACACGGATCACGCATCTATGATCATTGAGCATCAGGAATGTGCAGCAGTAGCAGCAGAACATCTATCCTTTTGCATGATATACCATTGGCAGTAGATCTGAATTCTTTCTTGCTGGTATATATTTCTCGTCCTTTACATTCTTCTGTGAATATAATGGTTGTAGCAAATGACATTCTTCCTGGTGAATCCTTGTGGTTCCCTCTCGTAGATAAAGGTCATTATAAAGGATTGTACAACGTGCTTGTGGATAACAATTGTGTAGATAAGGCTTTTTTCCACTTCTGTTTATATTTGTCAAGTCTCGACAATTACATTCAAAAGCAAATATATAAACTGGCCTTTTGTTTGTGAATTTTTTAAGTTCGCATTGTTCTCCGTGTTCCTAAATTTTTGTTTCTAGTAATTTCCGGATTCTATAGCTTACATTTTAACAAATTGAAGAGGTCAGTATAACACGATTGAAAATTTATGGTCCTGTATAATTCTGAGACAAACTAATAGTTGTACAACCACAACGTCTTCTGATCTCAGGACCTCAAAATTCACTTTAAATATCAGTAAAATGAAAGCCAAACAATTGCAATAACCTTAGTGAACCACAGAAGCATGATCAACCACTATGTTGTTCTTTTGTCCTGTTTCAATATGTTGCTTGCCGTGTGAACTTTAGCAGCATGCATGGCATTGATCATACAATTCCCAACCCTGCTTAATATATTACTACTTACTAGATGACAGATATGTCTCCTAAACCCATGTAAACTCCTTTTTTGCTCTCCAGAAAATCAGTCAGTAGGCTGCCTAAAGCTACCACCACTAATCAAAATACCATTTAGCCTTCATTTTAAGTATCATTTATCTGATCTGTCCTTTCAGGTCAAGACAACCTGCCACCTGCTCAGAACTGCTCCATTTTCCTATTCAAAAGAGAAAAAAAAAATCCTATTCCAGTTGGCTCAAAGTTGGCCAAATCTAACAACTGTTCTTCCTCAATGTCCCTATCTCTACAGCAGTCAGATATGTATTTAGGGGTGAAGCCGTTGACCTACCAATTTAAGATAATGCATCATCAGCCTCACAAATGTCAACCTTACTGACTACGGTTATATGCATCAGTACTAATGCTCTGCAAATGTGCTACTAAAATTGGTTTTGGGAACTTTACACTGATGGAGTACCGCAATCACCATCATCACTGTCATCATCATCGAGATCATCGAAGACCCAAAATGTCTCTTCCTCTTCCCCCTCAGGTACATTCCATCTATCTTGTGAAATCTCACCGCCTTCCAGGATCTCCATTACCTGCCAAAACCAACAAAATTAAATTAGACTCAGTAATCAAGCCATGAATGACAACAGGAAGCTTTCCTACTTAATTTAGCGTGTATAAACTCACTGTAACAATTGGCAACAGCAATTTTACCTCAGTCATGGAAGGTCGCAAAGCTGCAGTGGCTCTGATACAGAGACAAGCCGAAAAGGTGAGCCTTTTAAGCTGCCCTATGTCGTAATCACTTCCTAATCTCGGATCGACCAGCATTTGAATTGCGGAATCATCATTCAGAAGAGGCCTCGCCTGCAAAGCTGTTGGTTAATCAAAAACGTTCTTGGCAGTTAAAACTTTCTCCGGATGGATCAATGGCGAAAGGTGATACTCACCCAGCTGAGCAAGCTTTTGTGAGAACCATCGACAGGTTTCCTTCCCGATATGACCTCCAACAGGAAAACACCAAATGAGAAGACGTCGGTCTTCTCGTCCACGATGCCGTGCATGAAGTACTCCGGCGCCAAGCATCTAATTCAAAGCATGAAATCCATTAACAGAATCGCTAGTTTGAACTTGTATTTCACCTGAAAGTGGCAGATTTGTACCCGAAAGTGCCTTCGATTGGTCCAACGGCGCGGTAAGTCCACTGCGATGGGAGCCACTTGGCGAGGCCGAAATCTGAAATCTGAGATGGAGATCTTTGGTTTGGGTTCAAGAACACAATGGTTTAGCGGCAAGGAAGACAGCGGTTAATTACTACCTGGGCTTCGAAGTTTGCAGTGAGGAGGATGTTGGAGGTCTTGATGTCCCTGTGGATGATCCTCCTCTGGCATTGCTTGTGCAGGTAATGGAGTCCCCTGGCGGTGCCCAACGCTATGTCGTGCCTCAGTTTCCAAGCCATTGGCGGTGAATTCTCATCTGCAAATACATCGAAACAACAGTTTTGATCCATCGTCGGTCGTCATGGTACGAGCGAATTGTTAGGTTTTGTCGATATTACCGTGGAGATTGGAGGAGACAGAGCCACGATAAGAGAACTCGAAGATCAAGTGGAGGTCGCGGTCGATGCAGCAGCCGAGGAGGGCGGAGACGTTGGGGTGGCGGACGTGGCCGACGGTGCCGAGCTCGGTAAGGAAATCCTTCTCCCTCTGCTCGTCCGACGAAACCCTCATCAGCCTCTTCACGGCGATCACCTGCCCGTCCACCATCACGCCCCGATACACCTCCGCATGCCCACCGACGCCCACCAGGTTATCTGCGGAGCCCCAGACACGAACCAAGATCAGATTTTGCGGAGCAACGAGGATCGGAGCGCGGCCAGAGTCCTATAAAAGACTGACCTTTGTGAAAACCGTCAGTGGCCTTGTGGATTTCTTTGTAGCAGAAGCACCTCCAGCTCGGTTTCACCGGCGGTTTCTCGTCGAGCACCTCAGGAACAGGCGCAGCGGCGGCAGAGGCATCCTCCCGGCACTCTGGTTCGTTGCTCCTTATTCGGATGGCGGAGAGGAGGCGTTTGAGTCTTCCATTTCGGGTGTAAAGCTGCCTCATTCTTTTTCTCTGCAACTGAGGAGGAGGAGGCCAAAGGAGAGGGAAGATGGAATGACATTAATGGCTTTTGAAACAGTTCAGTCATAAAAGTTAAGGAAATGCTTTGCTTTCCAGAGAATGCAAACGAAGCATTTAATGCAAAGGCTAAATTGGCACGCAAGCGCAGAAGAGATAGAAACTTAAATTTCAAATAAATTCTCCAGAAATTAATTTACGAACCACGTAAAAAACATTGTCTTTTTGCAATCCGCCACGAGATCACAACACTGCCGCACTGTGTCTGCTTTAAGAACAAGTCAATTGGAAAAAGGATAAAGAAAAAGACAATACATAATGGCCGTAGTTAATATAGAAAATGAGGAGAAAAAATATATAATGGTGAAGCTCTCTCATAAAATGTTAACTACCGAGCGACGAATCAATTCGAAGAATGAATTACTAAACAAAAATTCAAGAGTCATTATGATGCTCATTTCATCACTATTAATGATCAATTATGTCATGTCAAAACCAAGCGATAGATGAGCCTCTGTATCACATTGATTTTGCGGGGCCATGTCAACGTGGACGCACAGCTATCGACGACTCCGAATTGGGTCCGCCTCGGTTCCATCCACTGTGCAATTATTATCTTCATTTATATTTATCACACTAATTAAGCAAAATCCTAACTCATCCAATAAATTAACAACGTGCTAATTAATTAAATCGCATGGTAAATAAACGGATGTAACGTCCAAATCATGAACATTAATGAATTTTCAAGTGAAAATTTTCAACAAAACAAGAGGCAATCGCAAAATGTGGCATTGTTGGTTTGGTTAGGGTGAGTTGGCAAATGTTTAATTTAGTTGCGTTAGTTATGAATTATCATTAAATGAGTCTATCTGTATTACTCTTATCTTCACGATAAATAATATAAAAGATTTAAATGGTAGGTTGAATGGAATTATTATTTTATAAGAGATGTTTGCGTAGCATTTAATTTGAACTCCATTACATTAGAAAAATAAACAACTTGTTCAACACAAGTAATCTGTTTCATTATGTAAATTGATATTATTTCTAAACATTTCCAATTTATAAATGTTAGTTGTAAAAAAACTCATTTTGCATGCGCATCCGGGGAATCGAACCCCGGTCAGTACCGTGGGAGGGTACTATGATACCACTACACCAGATGCGCAATTCATGAGTGCGGGACATATATTTAAATAAGATTCTGTAGCTAGAGTGTATCTAATCAAATTGTTCACTAGCAGACGGAAAATCCAAAGCACACACTTATCTCTGCATTGCAAAACGCCACAAATGTAGTGGTTAGTTGAAATATCCCAAGAACAAGAAGAATGTTTGATGGATGAGATCACCACACTCCTGCACTTTGCCAGGAAAAGTTCATATGCAAAATAACAGAAAATGACCGAGTATAAAGAATGATGAAAGAATCGCATTGAACTGAGAATTAAGAAGCAACAGTTCGATGTGTGCCAAATAACTTAACTGCAATCCTTGTAATGCACAAACTGTACATTAATAGAAGTCAAGAGTGTGGAAGTGAGCGACTTCAGCAAAAGATTCTTAGCTCAGTTAAATATGATGAATGACACTTGAGAAAAGAAAGACTCACTAAGGGTTAAATATCATGAGAAGTAACTTGCTGATACAATGCTTGAAAACATAGAAAAGCATATTGAAATAATAGCGAGTATCATCTCATTGAAATTGTTGTGGGCAGAATATAATGTTGACCGCAAAATAGAAATGTATAGTAAGAGCATATAGTAGCTCATTGAAATGTAACTACGTTCTCTAAAATAATTCTCCTACACAAAACGTAGCTGTTTCAGCGACAGATCTTACCTACCAGTATTAAAACAGATGAAATAAACTGTTTATGTTCAATTAACAGGATCCAGCCAAAAGGTTTCCAATACATAGTTGCTTCTGCATTGAAGAATCAGTAAACCAACAGGTGTTTTATAATTGTGGTCAATTGTCTTCGTTCAATGAAAAGGTCATACATAGAACACTAGAAAATGTTAACATCTTAGGCAAGTGAATCAGTAGAGACATTGAAGAGAGACAGAGAGAGAGAGAGATCTCAACATCATCCTCAGTTCGCCAGTCTATTATTCAGCAAGAAAAAGGAAATGCTGATGAAGATATACGAACAAAAATTGGATGGTCAAAAGGAAGAGGGATGGGTTTCCGGAGTGGATTCCTAACCATTGGTTTAAAGGACATTAAGAAAATGGCACAAAATTAGCCATGTTTTATGGTCAATGTTGGGAACTAGGAGATAGCATTTATAAAGTTGATATAGTAAAGATGAGAACCCCAAGGAAAGATAAAAATTCATAGATGATAAAAATAAATGAGAAAAAAATGACGTACAAAGTTGAAAATTGCATTTTATAGTAAGATGACTAGACTTGATTAATTAGGAAGGATAGAGGAAGGCTGAAGAAAACTCTTCTTCAAGATAATTAAAAAATGATTTAACAAATTTGGGCAGCTGTAGTGCTGTAAAATTCAATGGCAGCATAGGATGGACTAACCAGTCCCAAGTGGCTTGGACTTATGGTTTGTTGTTGAATCTGGTCGCCAATTGACGAGTTGAACAAGAAGAATCATCATCGAGTAAACGAGTAATACTAAAAGAGGCAGTTGTGAAACTTCATATGAACAAAGAAGACAAAAGGAATATCCTTGTGAAACAATCTTTAGTATTCCATGAAAGAGTATAACAATATAATAAACTACATAAAAGAACAAATATCTTAACTTGAGTCCCATAAAAAACTGAAGAACTTTCAAAGAACAAAAGAAAACAGTAGAATTTCAAAGTATTCATATTTGAAACACACTTTTAGTGAGTTTATCATGTAAGTCCATGATAATGCTTAATGACTGACAAAGAAACAACATATTCATGAAACATCGTACCTACTTGAGAATCGAATCGAGGTCATCTGCAGAATAGCATTGGTCAAGATGGAACAGTACTTCTGCCGGTGAATCCTCTGATTGGTTCTTGGCCACCTCTGAACAGCGTTGCTGCTTGAGATTCTCTCCACCATATATCTGCATATCAAAAATGTCGCCTCTGGCTTCTGTTGCCATGCCTATATCAGCTACAATGCAAGTATGCAACCAAGGAATACATGAAAAGTTAGAGTTACTGGAAAAATAGATAAATTCAAAGGTTTTCGAGAGTGAACAACTTCGAACGGGAGGCGCGACTTGAATATACATAGAAACTTTTGGGTTTGCCTTTATTCACAATACCTTTTAAGAAGATGATACTGCCATACCTGCCTTATGATAGGATGGACCCCGCCTACAGCCGACCATCAGGAAGCGAGGTGAAGACGGTGTGTCTGTGTACTTGACTATTAATCTTATAGTTAATATACGTGAAGTACGATAATTTATTTAAAATTTTGAATTTATCGGAAGGCGTATGGTACCTTATTTTTTTTTTTTAATGTACCTTTTAATATGTTTTTTCTATTCTATCCTTCTAATTATTTTTTTTTATTTTTTCTATCATTTTTATCTCTTCTCTTTCCTCCTATGTATGCAACATTTTTCTCTTTACTTTCTTTTTTTCCCTCTCTTTTGCACGTCAATTCTTCTAAAAATATTTTAAAACCTCTGAAAAGCCGAAATAAACAATAGATAACATATTTAAACTCCTTGCAAACTCAGAAATCCACAAAAACTAAAATGAGTGGAATCGGAGTTTTCTAAGTCCATCAGTGAGTTTTGGTTGAAACCCACTAATGGAACCAAAAATCACTGATGGACCTAGAGAATTCCAATTGCACCTATTTCTGTTCTGTGGATTTCTGGAGTTACAAGGAGTTCAAATATATTATCTATTGTTTATTATGACTTCTCAGATGTGTTAAAATGTAATAAGGAAAAATCGTCAAAACTCTCCAACGTAGGTATGATATGATTCCCTATTAGGTCCAATGTAAGCCTGATATAATTTCCTATCAGACCCAACATGGAGAATTTTGATGATTCTTCCTTATTATATTTTAACACTTCTGAGAAGCCGAAATAAATAATGGATAGTATATTTGAACTCCTTGCAACTCAAAAATCTATAGGAACTGAAATGAGTGCAATCAAAGCTCTCTATGTTAAAATCCACTAATGGACTTTGAGAGTTTCGATTGTACCCATTTCAGTTCTTGTGGATTTCTAAGATTGCAAAGAGTTCAAATATGCTATCCATTATTTATTTCGGCTTCTCAGAAGTGTTAAAATGTAATAAGGAACAATCACCAAAATTCTTCACGTTGAACTGGATATAGAATCATATCAAGCCCAACGTGGACCTTATATCATTCCATATCATGCCTATGTTGGGCATGATATGATTTCAAATCGGGCCCAATGTGGAGAATTTTGATGATTCTTTCTTATTACATTTTAACACCCCTGAGAAGTCAAAATAAACAATGGATAACATATTTGAAGTCCTTGCAACCCTAGAAATTCTTAGGAACTAAAATGGATGTAATCAGAGTTCTCTAGATCTATCCGTGAGTTTTAATCAAAATCTACTTATGGACCTAGAGAGATTTGATTGCACTCATTTTAGTTCCTCTGAACTTTTGAAGTTGAAAAAAATTCAAATATGCTATCCATTATTTATTTAAACTTCTTAGATGTTTTAAATATTTTTAAAAGAATCGACGTGTAAAGGAGAAGAAAAAAAATAAAGGAAATGAAAGAGAAGAAACATTGCATATATAAGGAGGAAAAAAGAAAAGAAAAAAGAGAAGAAAATGATTGAAAAAAAAAACAATCCGAACAAAAGAGCGGAAAAAACGTACTATAAAAAAGATGAACCCTTTAGTAGCATACATCTATGAATCTAAAAAAACTTAGATATGTCTTTTGATAAAAAGACTTATGAGTGCAAGTGAAAAAACAATTGATCACAGCCGACAAGCGACACGTGTTAAGGGGCCACGCAATATGTTCGCAAAAATTAACAACTCGTCCATATCATACAAGAAGTAATCGAGGAAAATTATTAGTCTCTGAATAACTGGCAAAAAAAACCGAGAAAACATACAGAACACATCTTACAAAGATAAATCGACTGCCATTTCCCAATCAAATCAAAATATTCACCACCATCTGTTAATCAACAGAACTCGGTTGCAAGTAGCACAGTAGCAAGACAAATTCCACAATCTAACGAGCAATACAGCAAGAGGCGTGAACAAGGCGCTAGTTTTACTCGTCTCTGAATGTGATGTTGGCCTATGATGATTTCTCTGCTTCTGCAGCCTTCTGTTCCTCTTGCTTCTTCCTTAGAGATGGAGGTGGCCGAACAACGATACTTCTCTTCCATTTCTTGTCGAGTTTCCTGGACAATCTTTTGTTTATTCCCTCCTCAATCTCCCTCTCCCTTTTTACTGTTAGCATTCGAGCAATCTACAAGAGATTATCAAAACAAGTAATAGTATCTAAGTATAATGAATCTTGTGAGCAACATTAGCATTACCAAAAGCATCTTAATGATTCTATTAAGATGCTAACACCAAAAATGTGGATCCATACATGTATTCGAGTTTAGCAACTGGTTTGGTAACTAAAACTTGGAGGCCTGTGGATGCTTATTAGAACAGAGCTAGAACTGGAATCTACAAAGAAAAGCACAAAGGTTTTTCCTAAGCCTCATAAGTTAAGATGTGTTTGCCAGATGGTAATTTGCCTTATAAAATAATGAACACTAGAGGTCGAATGCAAAATTAAGATCAAAATGTTATAAGCCAATATTAGTAAGATATTTGTCCAGTTATCCATGTGAAATTTCATTCTTAAGGGACTAAACATTTCCATTTACCAACAAAGAATATTTGTCAAACTATACTAATGTAAATACGAACCAAAAGTATGATCTCTCAGCAAAGCACCCTTGTATTTGCATGTTCATGAATCATGCTAATCAATTTCATAGATCCATGGCATATGAGCCAACAACAAGCATATACTGCATGATATTATATCCTTAACTTGCTACAAAATCTGTTACGAGAGTCTTAAGTATTCTTATGTATTACCTTGATGTAGAAACAACCTTATATTGCATATTTGACTTTTAATCCTTCACTTACAATATCAAATTTTCTATATTACTCCAATTTGCTCATTTCAGTTTAATTAGCTGAATCCAGAGTCATGGCCATTTGTGAAGATACAATTGCACTCATACTAAATTTCTGGCAAAATGACTACACTTTATTGCAGCCTATTTATTTGATAACACATCTACAAACAAGTAAAGAAATTCAAATGCAAACTCTAAGCAGTTGAGAATTTTATGAGTATTTATCTTCTAACTTAACAGACCTGAAGCTTGTTTTTTTTTTTTACTGAAAACAATAATACAAAATCAATATAAAACTCATCCTTGCCACTTCCATCAAAAGACTCCATGAAAGCAAACTTTTTTTGAACTCAGAAAAATTGACAATTATATCACTTACACACATAATAGTAACATAGGATGAGAGATTAATAGGGAGATGAGCTTCCCATGTTTAGAATGATTGTTGGGTGTGTCATCATATTTAATGGATCACCATGAGAAAATCGCATAAAAAATTAATATAGCAGAGAAGAAATACTAAGATGGATGTGTAAGAGATTACTAAAAAGTATAAAAAGAGAGTTTGGTACATGAAGTTCTCACCAATATGAAGTCCCAGGGGAGGGTAAGACCACATTAGATTTATTATACGTAGTCTTATCCTATATTGCAAGAAGTTGTTTTCAAAAGTATAAAATAGAAAATGCTACTACTTGAATCAATTAAGTGTAGTTCTAAAGGATGATAAAATGACTGAAAATAAATTAAGATAGTATGAGCATATCCAAAAATAACACAGATTCTACCATTAGACAAGTTGAATAAGTTAAGAGTATTGTAAGGGAAAGAACAAGATTAAAGAAAACTCTATTAATATATGTAAAATTCTTTGAGAGATTTGACTATTATTAGCAAGCTTATGCATAGAGATATGTTAGAACCACATCAAGCTTACGCATAATGCTTCATTACTAATGACCCTTATGCCGAAGTGTCCGTATTTGACAATAAGCACACATAGTTACATGTCCTTGTTACTAGAATTCCAATTAGCTATTGGTATCATTATCCGCACTACCTGAATTGCCAATATAGTCAGTCTTCACTACCCTTAGTAAAAAAATGGCAATAACAACAAAACAAATCTCTTCATTTTTTTTATGTATAACTATGAAGCAACCATTTCACATGGAAGAAACAGTTCTTAAAACATAGAATAAGTAGAATGCATTTTTTCCGAAACGTGATACGATCTGAACCTTAGACCGCAAGCAGAATACTCCAATTTTGAGCCATCAAGCAACAAGCATGTAAGAAAGAGGAGAACAGGTTGTGTGTACCCTTTTGTGCATCCGTCTGAACTCACTAGATTTGAACTCATTCCGCGCAGATTTCTGGAGCCGGAGCATGAAGAGCTCCCCCTTAAGGTCGATTACCTCCTCGTTGATCTCCTCCGTCGTCTTCGTACGTATCTCCTTCATCTCCTCTTCCCTCTTCGCCATCCTCACCACCATCCTTCCTCCGCGGGCACTGTAGCACGGCGTCGGAACTCGAACTGCAGCCCCAAGTCCGATTCCGCTGAAGGACGAAGCCCTTGAGGAAAGAACTGGAGGCGAAACCCTGAGAAACGAGAAGGAAGCAAGGATTTGATGAGATGAGGACGACGTCGGCGATGCGATCCCGAGAGCCATCATCTCCGTCGCTTCGTCGCTCTCTCTCCGGTGACTGCGTTGTGGGTAGGATTGGGCAGATAACGTCCCTACGGAGTATGGAATCTTGGAATTACGGGCTTTCTCGGTTTCTAGCCTTTCGGCCCAATTCTAACAAACTTGGCCCAAATTAAAACCCGATTATGAAAATAATTGAAAATTTTAATCTAAACTAATTATTTATATATAAAATTATATCATAGTACAGATACTATCGACAATTGAAAAGAGACCCCCCTTTATCAAATATCTTAAACCATCGATGACGGAATAATAAAGGCATTGAAGAGTAAGCTCTCCTGGGCCGCATCGATGGGGTACCTACCGTCACTCGGCAGCAAGGCGGTGCACCTCGTCTCCGGCATCACCTCCGCCTACCTTAATCCCATCTCCGATGAACCTGTTGACCACTCTGTGAGTGATTTTGTTCACTTTCCCTTTTCATCTTCTGGTTTGATTGATCCAACTTTGAAGGCCGGAAGTTGGGGTCATTTTTCTAAACTTTCTATTTATCCTTTAATTTAGTTGTTATTTTTTCAGGTAAAGTTTCTTTCACTGTCTTTCTGGTATAGATGCTGAAGCGATTACGGATTTCATTAATTCACTAGATTATGGTTTTCCTTGGATTTCTTTGAACTAGTGTAATAACTGTGAAATGGATTAGAGCAGATCGAGATCTATTTGAATAGGGTAATTGGTTGAAAGAAGGCAAGAATCTGATACAAAATGTTTTGCCATTTTTGTTGATTATAAATTTCATGGTTCAAGTGTCACTAGGCATCCAAATATCATGGAAATTGGATGCATCATCCTGTTATAGCACTATGTGCAATTGATTGAAAATGAATAACGATTGGTATGACCTTTCTCATTTATGTTAAGTCTATGGCTTGAAGTTTTAGGTGCACGCTAATCTCGGTTATCCTGTCAAGTTTAACCGAGTAAAATTGAGCCTTCTACTGTCCAAAACTGAGATTCCGCGTAGTTTGTAGTTCTCTGTTTTTGCTGTGATTTCCTGAACTGATGTGTTGCTTTAGAGCTACTAAATAAGTTGACCCTGGTCATGATACTTCGTAGGACTACACATAATTCTAGATGCACCTCACCATGTGATTGCCGCTTTATTCTTATGAAACTAATGATAAAACGAGTTGACAATGGCAGGATGGGATTCTTGTGGCCGACCTTAGCTAATTGAGACTCATGACTTATTGTTGTTGTATTGCTTATCTTCTTTGCCTCTTGTTATTTTAAATTGCTAAAAAATTGGACAGATAAATAAATGTAAGGATCTATCATCTCCCTACTTTCAGTAGTTCCTCATACTTTCTTGGATTAAGTTACTGTTGACTATTTTCCAATTTCTTATGACTTGGTTCAATGAATTGATAAAACGGTGACAAATTTTAGGGTGCAATATTTAGGTCTTCAGAGTGATTGAAGAAAAAAATAATAATAAAAAATGTTTCATATTGAAATTCTTTATTCGTCCACATGCAATCTTGTAAGTATCCCGTGGTAGTTTTAACATGATCAACCAAGTTAGGTTTGGTCATGTTATGTTTTGATGCCCTGTGTAAGTGTGGAGGAACTTAGGAGCACAGGAAGTCGAGAGAAAGACGTAGCTAGCGAGAATCATGACACTGGAGAGAGTCGACGGGCTCGGTGCGTCCGAGGGATAAGGTGCTGCGGAAGAGTACGTCAGGGCCGTCTTAACCGAAGAACCAAAGGCAAATTTTTATTTTTTTAAAAAAATAATATTAATTTATTTTATATAAAATTTATTTTTTTATTTTTTGGTGATGAAAAAAATTAATTAAAATTTTATATTTAAGCTTGATAATAATTTTTTTCCATGGATAAAATTGTTAAATTATTTACTTTTTTTATGAGATATTATTGAACATAAATGATAAATAAAACTTTATTAATTTTAATTTTGAATTTTTTTTTCCGATGACTTTATATTAACAAATATTATTAGTAGTATTCTATAAGTTATTCATGCACTCAAAAACTATTTTTCTAATATCTCAAGTATTGATTTAAATTTGGATTTATTATTTATATTTGTTCTAAAGTATTATCTTTTAAGAAAAATTTAAGTGATTTTTTATTTAAATTTTCAATTGATTATTTTGAGTTTTTATTTTTAATATTAATAACAAATCTATATAGTTCACATTTTTTTGATTAAATAATCTGTTTTTAATGTCCGGAATCAATTTAATGTTTAAAAAATTAATATACTGTTTTGCATTAAATCGAATGAATAAAAACCCTTACTTTATGTTTTTATTCCTTACTTTATTTTCTTATTTGAAAGAGTAGTTCTTATTCCTTACTTTATTTTCTTATTTGAAAGAGTAAGAAAGAACGCGTAAGGTAGATTATCAGTGAGGAAGGAAAATGACGTTCTTTAAGAGTATCATTGACAAGAGAAAGACTCCAAGTGAGAGAGAAAAAAGACACGAGAACACCAATGAGAAAATAAAAGGGTATGATATTACCGATAATTATTAGGATATATATTTTTTAGAGATCAATGTGGAAAAGAAAGAATTAATTGGGGGTTTAAAAAATAAGATCTATAATTGAAAAAAATCAAAAATAAATAAAATAAGAATAATTTAAAATTTAAAATTGATATTTTTTAAATTGATCTAAATTTAATGATGAATGTTTTTAATATATATATATATATATATTAAGGGTCCCAATAAATTGGGGCCCTAGGCATAGACCTTTAAGGCCCATGCCTTGAGCCAGCACTGAGTACGCTGGCGGACGAGAAGGGAGCGTGCGGCTTTTTCGAGGGATGAGAAGCCGGAGCGGAAGCTTGCTCGAGAAGGCCGGAAGATGGGTTTGAATGAGCCCAATTCCAGATGGACGAAATCACCTAGGCGATCGGAGCAGGGGAAGAGCCAACGGGGAGCTACGGAGCTGCTGGAGGCACCCTCAATGTGGTTGGAGGCGCCTCCTTGCCATTCTATAGGAAGGTGCCTTCAACCACCCATGGAAGGCGCCTTCAACACTTTGAAAGCACCTTAGACTGAGCAAAATTAACCGTTAGCGAAGATAAAGCCTTATCTTCG
Organism: Zingiber zerumbet; assembly: GCA_037833815.1. Taxonomy (NCBI): domain Eukaryota; kingdom Viridiplantae; phylum Streptophyta; class Magnoliopsida; order Zingiberales; family Zingiberaceae; genus Zingiber; species Zingiber zerumbet. The sequence continues at coordinate 17,832,762 of JBBMJZ010000036.1, read as the reverse complement.
CTTGCCTCGCTGGAGGCGCCTTCCACCTTGTTGGAGGCGTCTTCTAGCCTCGAATAAGATTTTCCAGGGGCTATAAAAGACCCCTGAACCTAGGAAATATTCAACAACTCAAGTATTCATTTTCTAACTTATTCATGAACGTTCAAAGAGTGTAAGAGGCTTCTCCGTCTTCAACGAAGGAGATTTTTAGTGCTTTCTTTTGCCTTGGATTAACAACCATATAGGTTGTAACCAAGTAACTCTTTTGCTCTTTCTTTTTAAAGTTGTTCATTTAATTTGTTGTTATAATTGTACTACTAATTAGAGTTGGAAGTCGAGAAAGGTTTGTAATTGTTATACAGGCAATTCACCCCCTCTTGCCGGCCTCAAAGGGACCAACAAATCCTACTATGCCCTTAATTCTACTGATACATGTGGATATTTCGTACCATAATTTACTTTACAAAGTAAATGAAATCAACCTCATGATACAAGAAACAGTTGGTCAAGAAAAGATGATGAGGCACAAAAATATGTCTGTTGTATATTCTCTTCCATCCTTTACATGTTATTGTTAGTACATTTTTTTTTTGTAAAATTGAAGCATAAGTTCACAAAGAATCCCTCTATCATGCATCTGTCTTATATTATTTGTCCTGAATTTTCATAGAGATGATTCCAATGCCGGTTGGAGTTTTGAAATTTTTGATCCCACAAGTTTTTGTGAGATGAAAGAAGTTATGTTTTCAGGAATGTAATCCATTGAACATGTGCAATATTTTCTTTGTGAGGCCAAGTTTTTTTTTTCCTGATAGTTTGTGACTATCTTTTCTTGTTCAGGAAGAGAATTTGGAGGCAAAGAGCCTGGATGATGCAGACTTACAAGGAGGTTCTAAATCTCCAAATGTTCCAGACACCACCTCTTTCACTGCATTTATGATGTCTCTTTTGTCATCGTCAAACTCAAGTAATCATCCTCCTGAAGACCTACAAGAGCATCATGCTGAAGAAGAAGAGAGAATTTCAAAGTCTGTACCTAATGAAAATAGTGGAAGAAAAGGCATACTTGCAAGAGGGAAGAAAAAACTTGGGAAAGTTATTCACAAGGCAGCTAAAATGAGTGGATTTAGACATAACTCAGTGCCTGAAGTTGATTGTACCATTCTGAAAGATTCGGAGTTGAAGAGACATGAATTGAGTCCAGTTAAAGTCACAAAGAATGATGCAACTCCATTTGACCTACCAGAGATGTCTGAACCCTCATTACTTCTCTCACACAATACGCATGCTGCTCTGTACTTTTCACTGCCAACATTAGTCAAAGGGCGGAACTGGCTCCTGCTTTATAGGTTCTGGAAACATATTTCTATGATCTGTTATGCATAAATTTGTATGATTACCATCTTCAGTGCTGTACTTTTATTCACTGACAGTTTTGATGCAGCACTTGGAGACATGGTATATCTCTATCAACTCTTTACAGAAGAAGTACAATTTGCCCTGGTTACTCACTCCTGGTATGTATTTTTTTTCTCATTATCTAATTTAGTTCTCAATTGACGCACTCTTGTTTTTTGTGCCATTCAATTATTCACCTAGTGAGTAGTGAACTTAGTTAAATGGAAGAGAAAAAAAATTGTATGTTTTTTTTTAAAGTGAAGGAACATTGCTTGGATATTAATGCTTGCCGTTAAGACAAGTGTGAAACCACTGGCTTGGTTAGTTCAGTTCCATGTATTTTGCATCTAAGCCCAGCAGGATTCCAATTTAAAAAGTTATAAACCTACAACCACTATCGGTTCACATAACAGTCTAGAAACAAATTGAAAAATTGGCAGATCAGATCTATTTTATTTATTATTTTAAAAAATAATAATTTAGTGCATTTAATTTGTTTGTAGTCATTTCCAATGCTCCTGGCATCAGCTACTGCTGTCCTAAATATTTGCACTACTGTATTTTGACTTTTTTTCTTAATACTAAGTTGCAGAAACATGTGAGAGCAGTTAAAATAGAAAGCATGTGGATTTGCTCTTCAGATAGTCTATTGTTTTTTTAAAACCAATATACAAGAATTTGTTAGTGAATCTTAATTTAGCTTAATGTTCTCCATGCTATTTTTATTTTCATGATCTATTGATTGCTTCCCCGGGAAATAGCCTCTTGCAAAAAGCAGGGTAAGGCTGTGTATAATGGATCCTTCCCCGGAACCCCGCATAGCAGGAGCTTCGTGCACCGGACTGCCCTTTATGATCTATTGATTGCTATTACTAGGATTCTATCTCTATGCTATCACTATCAGTCTTGAGGGCAACAAGTTATATCCATCTATAGAACATTACTGCTTAAATAGGATCATGTCTCTTCTAGGGTTCTATTTGTTAAAACAATTAGGATGCGAGAGGAAAGGATACAAATCCATCCTTTAGTTCCAGATTGACTTCAAAAAAAGGATGTTGGGCTTGAGGAGGCATGTTAGGATAAAACTTTGCTTTTAGTCCCTCATCCCAAAATGAGAGGTCTTAAAATATACTTGAATACAAAGAGATTCCTAACTTAAGACCCCCGGCAAGCTTGCTTAAATTTGAGGAAGACAAAATCAGAAATATGTTTTATCCCTATATTAATATGCTTCATGAAAAGAATAAACTTTCTATTTCACCCATTAGTTTACTCCTATATTTTCTTTCAGGTCGTTGGGGATCAGAAGGGTGCTGTTTTTGGTGGCTTAGTTGAAGCCCCATTGCAACCAACCAGTAGGAGAAAGTATCAGGTACCTATAAACTGCAGTACTAATACTTTCATAGTTCACCTTATAGTGATGTTTATTGATATTGTTTTTGTTAGGACGTTTTCAGTTACTTTGATTTGTTTTGGGTATTTCAGGGAACAAACAGCAGCTTTGTTTTCTCTGATGTATCTGGAACTCCTGTTATCTTTCGGCCTACAGGTAGCCTGAATATCACATTAATTATATATATATTTCTTTTGTGTTCGAGTTAAGTATTAGCTAATTGTTTGAACTATTTAGGTTCAAATCACTACTTCACTTTGTGCTCATCTGAATTCTTAGCATTGGGAGGGGGCGGTCACTTTGCATTGTATTTGGATGGAGATCTGTAAGCTGTGCTTATTTGAACTCATTCTTAAAATCCATCTAGTCCTTTGAAAATTATCTGGCACTAGCATACTTGTTTTGACAATCTCTGTTCTAATTTGTATTTTTCAAGGTTGAACGGATCAAGTTCTTCTTCAGAAACTTTTGGAAACTCGTGTCTTGCACACACTGAAGATTTTGAAGTGAAGGAGGTCGAGGTGAGCGATCTTCATTTTCCTTGCTTTTTTTCCCTCTCTCTCTCTCTCTCGTGTTGTAAAAAATAAAGTCTGTTGCCACAATCTTACTATGCAAATAATATCTTTGCAGTTGTGGACTTTTGTCTATGCTTCCAAATACGATGAGATCGTGGATTTGTGTCGAACAGAGAAGCCTGGAATTTGCAGATGGTGAAGGTACTTTAACTGCGTAAGCCATGTCAGCACATAAAACTCCTGGAATTTTCACGTAGGAAATATATAACTCTGACTAATTGACTAATTGTGTACATGTCTAGTTTTGCTTCATGAAAAGTATATTATCTAAATGTTCAAATCGTTCATGGGTACTTTTAACGGCATGGATCAATGTGGAACAGGGCCCATTGGGCTGGACTCTACGAATTCATAGAAAACCCGATTATTAGTAACATTAGTTATCAACTAACTAATTTATTTAATTAGGTGGTAAATATGGATGCTCAAAGTAGCAAAACATTAGATTAGACTCTAATTAATTTCAAGGATAATACAACATTGGATTCTAGCAGGCAAACACGTGTTAAAATATTTATGAATGCATGCATGGGGACTTACGTAACTGCATGGGAGCCATCAGGTCAAGTCAAAAAATCCCTGCGCAATAATTGAAAAAGAAGACCAAATGACTTCGCCTTTGGCGTGCCTGACTGTACCATTTGCTAATTGTATTGTAATTAATTTTTTTTTAACTTTGACAATTAATATTAAAGGAACCGCAAGTTAATTCAATCTTAATTGCATTTCAAACAAATTCGATCGTCAATAATGCACGTAAGGTATAATCATCATTCATTTTCATTTTTTTTTTTACCTTTTCTTTTCTTTCTATATATCCGATTAAAGGCGACCTTAGAGTTAGGTTTCATATTCCAACCATTTAACATATCGTCTCTAGAGAAAGACTTTCCATCGATTTGTTTAATTGGAATCTACGTACATGACAAATGCTCTTTGATTTGTTTGGAATATTAATTGGACCTATTAATTGATTTAAAACCAACGGGCACTAGCTAGGACCTCACTCTACATGTATTATATTTTCAATTATTAATGAAGACTAATCATTTATATTAATTAATTAATGAGCTCATATGATGACATTAGTTCCTTGTGAATTACAAAGGAAGCTTCTTAGTTTGATCATACAATGCATCCAATCATCCATAGATCGATATTATTCCATGCGATTCATGAACAGTATTAATTAATAATTAGCTAAATGCTCATTTAAAATACACAAAGATATCATGCTTTACATGTACCTTTTTTATTAAAAAAAGACCAAGATATTAATTAGCTACCTTCACTGTACATATATTCTTGTTATAAGGGGTCAATAATATCCCTTTTATTATCTCAATAAACTGATATTTTTTAACTTATCCAATTAAAATATAGCAAAGTGGAAGATAGAAAAGATGATGAGTACAGTTCATCCATTGAAGAGATAGATTTGGTTTGCTTGGGGTTCAAAGTGGAAGTCCAAGTTGTTCTTGTGCTATTCCACATGGTTGTGACTCAGACAATTTTATCCTTGCATCTTTATAGTTTTCTTGAGTTGAAATATATACAGCTAAGATTATCCCTCACTCGAGATCTTTTCTTGAGACATAAACTCGATCGATCGAATGCAAGTGATCACTTATCATTCATATTCGCTTCTTTATTTTCGTCGATCGGATGTCCACTCTAGAAGCTCCATTTCTTTTAAAAAAAAAGTTAATATTATATTGTTGCTTATGATCAAATAGAGACTAATTTTATATTTAATAGAGTGGGATGAGACGAGAAGTAGAGCAAGGTGATGACTGAAAGAGACACGATCGATGCCATGTTCCTCATTTCTTTACACCCGATTTGGTCGGATCAATTTATCATAATATAAATCAATTGGTGAATTATTTATATCGAAAAAACTCTGGAGATTCGAAATTTAGCAAGAGACATACGTGAATGAATCGGATGATAGGGATACGTGAATGAACCGGTTGATGTCGACCCCCACTTGTTGATTGAAACATGAAACCGAGACAAATCGGACCATGAACTATGATCAAACCATAAGGTCGTCGGCGCAAATTGGACCACATTACCAATCCAAACCTGGTCCCCAATTCTAAGATTTAGACTGTTAATTGAAAACAAAACAGTCCCCATTAATATCAATATCTATAAAATATAAACCGACCCAATTATTATATATTTATTAAATGTATTTCGATGGAAAAAAACATATTATTGGTCTAAGAACCCGGCACGCGACGACCGCTGACCTACTAAGTATACAGTGCATGGAAAGAACAGGAGTTGACTGAGTTTTGACCTTGCGTTGACTTATACTTACGGCGCAAGTTAAAATTTCATAAAAGTCGTCGATGAAATAAATTTATTTTATTGCTGGGTCGAAAATTTTGACAGATGCAAGATTCAGCTGCTGACTATCTACTTGGAGAGTCGAAGTACCCAAGTCAAAAGGTGCATAGCTTTATGATAATAAACAAAGTTTATGTATAATTAACATGTTAATTGATTGTGTGTGCAATCAAGTTGAAAATGAAAAATGATATTTCTTGATATATTTCTCCTAAAATATTTGCCACCGTTGTATAATATCGTTGACATAGATAGACAGTTGAAAAGGTCAAATTTCCTAACAATATTAATCAACCGTTGCACTCATAAAGACGAGTATGTTGCGTGTGATCAACGGAACGCATAGCTAAGTTAATTAATTAATCATCACGGATAGGATTAATAATTGAATTAGATGGATGAACCAACCAATTCTCTTGAAAGACAATCGAAAAGCAAGGAATACGTGAATGAATGGATGAGTATTCATTTGTAATTCACATATTTTGAATAAAAAAAAACTAATTATAATTCAGTGAGTTTACAAATTATGCATCCTACAATCATTTAGAGAAAATGAAAACACCTAAAAATGATATAAATTAATCTCTTTTTCCATTTTTTCATATATATTTATTTTGAAAACAAAGTAATCAAATATTGATTTTTTGTGCATCAGTATTTATGGATAGATAGCACCAACACCAAGTCAAATTTAGATTCTTTTAGATGCATACTCGAATCCACTGGACTAAGATTTCTAGATATTTACTATTTTTATTTTTTTAAAAAAATAAAAATATTTTTAGAGCCACTATTTTTGAGTCTCTTGAGAAAAATCTAGATCCACGGCGCTAACGGTCTAAATGGGCCATTGGCGGTTTGGTTTTTTACTGCACCGTGCTGGCTACACGTGTCAGTGGGCCCCGCGTGACTGACTGCACGTGTGGAATCGACGGCGGGTGGTTCCGCCTCTCTCTTCCAACCTATAAAGCCACCGCTCCCTCCGACTCTTCTCCTCGCCACCTCCACCGTCCACCGTCGTTGTCACTACCGCGGCGGCACTCAGCATCATCTCCTCGTCAGGGTCCATTCCCGTCTCCTCCTTTCTTCGAGGATTCCTCCAAATCCCGCTTCCCATGACGAAGCAGAATGTTGCGCCGGTCGAGGCCGTCGCCGCCGTCACTGTGGCGAGATCTCCCCCCTTGTTCCCCTACACGCCACCGCTTGCGCTCCGAAAAAAGTTCCTTCCCCAAATTGAGCTCGAAGGCGGGAAGACGGGCTCTTGGTGGCTCGACTCCATGAGGGCCTCCTCGCCCACCCATGCCAAGGCGACTGCCGCCGCCGCCGCCGCCGGACCTATCGTCGACGCTGTCCTCGACGATCTTTCCGATTTGACTGTAAGTTCTGTTTCGGCTCGTGTAAAGTTCGCTTCTTTCTGGTTTTAATTTTGTTTATCTTCCCCTCTTCTGTCCTATCGAGCAGATGCGGCGTCCGTCGGCTTTGAGCAAGTTCGATCAAATCGTGAGCTCTTCCAATGGAAAGCAGATCGTGATGTTCCTGGACTACGACGGAACTCTTTCCCCCATCGTGGACGACCCCGACTCGGCCTTCATGACCAACGCGGTGAGTCATCCTTCCCCCTTATCTCGCCTTTCCCCTCCCCGTTCGATTCGTCCCCTGCTTCAAAAGATGCGATTTTGATCGGTTTCTCGTCGCCAGATGAGGAAGGCAGTGAGGGAAGTGGCGAGGGACTTTCCCACGGCGATCGTGAGCGGGCGATGCCTCGACAAGGTACATTACATTTAATTTATCGAAGATACCACGGCCGCCTCCCCTGTTTCTTCCTTTACTCAAGAGGTTCTGATGGCGAACAGGTAATTGACTTTGTCCGATTGGCCGAGCTGTACTACGCTGGAAGCCATGGCATGGACATCAAAGGTCCTGAGAAATCCCGCCACGCCAAGTCCAAAGTAGGCACTCCTTCCCCTTCTGAAGATTCCCGACCAGAATCCATCTCCAACATATATCCTTGTCCTCCTCGGTTTTTCTCCTCTTAATCGCATGCTTATCTTGTTCTCTTTATTTTGTGTGGTTCAGGCTGCCAACGGTGTTTCTTTTCAACCAGCCAGTGAGTTCCTGCCCATGATAGGCACGGTTGGTTCCTCTTCATAGCTCCTCTCTCTCTCAATCCTAAAGCTTCCTCTCGTCGCTAAACAAAGGTCTTCCATGCTTTCTTCAGGTGTATAAAACACTACTAGACAGAACCAAGTCCACTCCCGGAGCCAAAGTGGAGAACAACAAGTTTTGCGTGTCTGTCCACTTCAGATGTGTGGATGAGAAGGTTAGATTTCACTTCAGATTGATTGACCACCAACTCACTTCTTGGTTTATACCACAAATGGCAAGAAAGTCCTGCGAAGAAGACTAAGTTAGATTCACTCCGTGTCAATTCATGCAGAACTGGGGCGCATTGTTCGAGCAGGTGAGATCTGTGTTGAAGGAGTACCCAAAATTGCGGCTTACGCAGGGAAGAAAGGTGAAACTTTGTTTTATTTCTTTTGGCCAACACTCAACAGCCACTTGCTGTTTGATTACAGCGAATTTGATTGCGACTTGTTGCCCGGACATTTAGGTGCTGGAGATTCGTCCAACTATCAAATGGGATAAGGGGAAGGCGTTGGAGTTCCTGTTAGAGTCACTGGGTAAGCTGAGAAAACGCCCAAACATGTGTCACATCATGTCATTTTCAGCACTCTGATTGGCCGATGGCATTCTTTGCCAAGTCATCAACACATTATCTTTTCATTTCTAGCCGCCCGTTTAAGTAATAGTCTCTCATTTGGATCTACAGGATTCGCCAACTGCAGGGATGTAATGCCGATCTACATCGGCGATGATCGCACCGACGAAGACGCATTCAAGGTAACCTAACCCTTATGCTCTTTACCAAGGTAGATGAGATGTATACTGAATGAAGCTGATACTTATCATCTTCTTCAAGGTTCTGAGAGACAGCGGACAAGGCATTGGCATCCTTGTCTCGAAGTTTCCAAAGGAGACAAATGCCACTTATTACCTCCAGGAGCCATCTGAGGCAAGTGCCATGGCTGATGAACCTTCTTTGCCTTCCTGGTGTTGCTATCAGGGTCCACTACAGCTCAAGGACCACCTGATGGCCACAGAGATAGCTTCCTTTCAATTGGCTAACCTGATGTGTTTTTTCTCCAGGTTAAGGACTTCTTGGTTCGGCTTGTGGAGGGGAAACGCCGACAGACGAAGGCTCGATCGAAGGTGTAGAGAGATTGGACGCAAGCTGCCCCACCCACCACCTCTGTGAAATTTTTTACAAGATGTGCTTGATGGGGCTGAATGAGACAGCAATTTCATGATATCTTTGTTTTTAGGATCAGGTGCACCTCATAAAGAGGTCGACCTTTTCTGTATTCCTCCCCTTGTTCTTCCCTTTTCTCGTCATTTATTTTTATTGGGTTCGAAAGCTCTGCAACTCCAGCTTTCTTCCCACCCGCGCAAGCAGATAAATGTATAATTCGGAAAGATGAAATAACAATTCGACCTAGCGAAAGCTATTGAATCATTGATTGACACATACATTAATACTAAATCAATCTCCTAAAATCTATTAATTAGATAGAAAGAATACCATCGGGGAATAGGAAAACAAATGGTTGTTCCCAAAAAAGACTGCGAACTCAAAACAACTAAATCGGTGTTTAATAGATCCAAAAATCCTACTTAATTGCAAAAGATGGAAATACCCTTGAACTCTACAACCAAAAATTATTAAAAGTAGTAATAAAAATGTTATTCCCGCATCACAATTGTTATCTTGATTTTTACGAGAATGAAGAGTGTTGTTAGATTTTATTTCGCGGTGAGCTTATATGTTATTTGTAATCTGTGAAGTTGTGTTCATTACGAACAAATACATTGTGATCTAATTAATGTTAATTGTGGATTTTGTGTTATTGAATATGAGTCTATATGTGTAAAACCCATTAATCAGTTCTGCTATTAATGATGGACAAATAATAAAATTGGGTCCATTGCTATATACAAGGTGTGGTCCTATAAGAATGGGTAATTCAAAATCTCTTTGTTATATATTGATGAAGAAAGTCGTCCAAATCCCTACGAAAGATTCACACCTACTATTTCTTTGCAGATCACCAGATTACGAGGGCGACACAAAGACCATGGCGATTTCACTGTATTTAAGTTCATCGTCTATAACCTTTTCTGCAATTGAATTAGTACGGTTTTAGAATTCATGATTTAGAAAATATGCATCAATTGTAGTAAAAGATTATTATACTGCGTTTCTCACCGTCTGTCCCATGTTATAAGAAAAAAAATAAATTACGGGATCAGCTTATAATGGACCACCAAATTAACTAGGAGGTGGGAGAAGTTTTTTTCCGGAAAACATGTACCGACTGAAAAATGACCTCTTGTCGTGTAACAAATCTACACCTTCTAAAACATCACGTTAGAATAGAAAATATGCATCAAGTCCAAATAATTACAAAAGACATGATTCGCAATCACATTCTGGTTAAACAAAGTACTCTCCGTGCAAATTCCCTTCAAAGTTTTACAGTCATAATGTTCCTTGCTGAATCAATAAAATCCACCAGATCCAGATGATACTAATTAAACTGTCCCGTGTCTATTAATTTACATATTTCTAATATATTTTTTAAGCTTAATGGTTCTAAACCAGAATTGTCATGATTGGATCCACTCCACTCCACTCCACTCAAACAGGGATCTAATTATTGAATTCCAGTAGTCTTCGAGTGGTCCATCAACTTCTATTGTTTCAACATCAAAGATAGCGAAACAGAGGGCTTATTTTACAAAGCTACGGATTCCGACTCTAAACAAACCTTAAATGGATGAACGGCGTGTCTCCACTTCACGATGCATAATTTGCACAAAGATATTTTTCTCCATAGTTAAAGTTTTGTTGCACTCGAGCATTGATACTCTCCTCTTCCTGACCAGTTGCAGGAGACACATGGTCACATAATCAAAAGAAGTAGACATTAATTATAAAGCATCCACCAACAGATTGACTCATTGAGGAGCTTTGTTCTAAGAGATAAAACAAAACTGGCTGTTCAATTATTAATGCCAGGAAAAGCAATGCTGCTTTAACAGATGATTGTTTAGTCATTCAGAGGCTGCTGGATTTGAGCCCTTGCTTTAGAACCAAGAGACACACACGGACATGGTTAGTTAGGCCACTTTAGATCTCAGTCTGTGGTGAGTGAGTACCTCCTCAGACATCGATCAAGGAAGGAGAATCTCAGCACCAGCAAAGCATGGCTTGTGCACTCGAGCCATTGGGGTAGGTCAGCAAAGGGAGGCACCAACTAAGTCTTAAAGGGAATCAAAGTATGGTTGGTCGAGGAGTTGGAGTCCACTCGAGCCCTGTGCACGCCTTGATACTGAGTGCATGGGGTCAGTAACATGCTTGGATCATTTCCTGCGTGTAAAGGGGCTGCCCACTGCAGAAGCTCCTGATGATTGGTGCCAAAACCCTGATAAACAAAGCCTCGGTTTAGGTCCATAATTGGTGGCCAACACAGTTTCTCCCAACACATTGAAGCGACCCAGCAACAGCCGATCATAGATCCAACAAAAGTGCATGCTACCAAGAAAGAAAAGCCATTAATAAACGGGTCACCAAGAAACTGAAAGTGATAGTGGATCGAGCAGTTATCTAACTGTTAATGATTTGATTGCAGACCCGGAGCTCATTAATTCAAATGCAGACGCAAACAATTTAAACAGGTGAAATGTGAAGGGAGCAAGATGTATGCGATTGAACTCTTGACCTACTCATCGATTTGGTGACCAATAGCCTCAAGAGATTAATTTTCTGGACTCGAGAACAACAATGGCTGCATGATCGCAGTCAGCACGTTAGATTTAATCATACCGTGAAAATCAAATGAAAAGGGTATACAAAAGGAGGATTATAAACGGATAGGGCCTGGTCCAAGATAGCTGGGACAGTGTTCATTTGTCATAACTAAGGCTTGATATCAGATACAAATCCATACTAAGACCCAATGTGTGACAACACATGTGAAATCTACTCAGGCTCTAACATCCTTATTCCTTAAGATATATTTTATAAAATTGCTTCTTTATAGCACTTGAGATTATTTTCATATAGATACAGATACAGACAGTGATGGCAGGTGAACGACTTAATTTATGAAAGAAATCTCATGCTTCAAATATACATGAAGATCTATGGAACTGGAAAGAGGAAGCGCATAACAACTCCGTGCAAAAAGGGAGCTACTGAGAAGTTTCCTTAACAAAGCTGCCCTGCTTGGCTGCTTGCTATCTATCAATCAACACCAGCAAAAACAGTGGTGAGAGAGGGCCACTCTCTCGAGTACATTGCTTCTTTCATAATTACACTTATTCTTTAATCACCCATCTTTATGATTAAAATATATAAGGGCATCCAAATTAATGATAATATATGAGTATTATAACACTCAAATGGTATTACAATTAATATGGATAGATATTATAATATCTATATATATTAATCACGTTCAATTGTTTAAATGTTGTTAATTAGCAGATTTTATAAAAAAAACAAAATATAAAAAAACAAAATTTTGAATATAAAGAAAAAAAGATGCATAACCAGACAGATGAGAATTAATATTAAAATGAATAGACTTTTTAAAACTAGGATATATATTAACATTCAAACATGGGCTAATGGAGATATTAAACATATCATTATTAATTAGAGTTTTAATTCGTTATTATTTGTAATATTAAGGGAGGTATTAAGATAAGTTAATGTGGGACCAAATTCAAACTTAATCAAATACCCACGAGCAGTGAAGAGACTGGGCTTAAGTAGAGTATTAAGTTGACATCACATCACGAATCTAGAGAAGTTTCAGAGATAATGTGCATTAACCGCGTGCTGGCCAGCCAAAAGAAAGAGAGATAAAACCGTAAGGAATCACTAAAATATGTCGTAAAGCAACAGGCCAAAACTGGATCCTTTCCCTTTTAGGTCGTCGGCCGGCCACTCTTGCTCTTCCTCTCACATGAGCACATGCCGCAGTGGATTAGTCCAAAGGCACGCAAAACTTAGATTGCAACTAAAGATGAAACCCTCGCTCCTAGGGTCTCCACCGATTGGACCCACGGTCATTATGAGGGAGGTAAATTGTAGCACCCGAGCTAGCATGGAACGGACCGGGTGGGATACAGGGATAGGAGATTTATTCTCCCGCTGCCACTGAGTTTCGACCCGGTGGCCTCATTGCAGCAACTTCTGCCCCATACCATCTCGGATGACCCATGGGGTCACACGCAAAGCTTAGATTGGAGCAAAAGGTGGAACCGCCACCCCAGCAGCCCCCTGAGCCCGGCCCCACAGGATTTTAGAGGGAGTAAATCACGGTTAAGCTGAGCGGGTAAGTGGACTGGGGGTCTTAGGAATTTTAGGCCAGCAGACCAATATTTTATTCTTGTGTGCAGCTGGCGACCTTCGACCCTACGACCTATTGGAGCAAACTCCAGGCCACTTACTGGCTGATCCAGCCCGTGGGGGCAAGATGTGAGAGAAAAATATGATGAAAGAGAATGATGAGAGAGAAAGTGTGATGAGAAAAAATGAAGAGAGAGAAAGTGT
>JBBMJZ010000036.1:17778454-17813265 GCA_037833815.1 Zingiber zerumbet | reverse complement strand
TTTTATAACTGTCCTAACTTTGTTTTGCAGGGTAGGTCTTTAGACTTACATCTTTTTGTAGGAAAAAAGAGCAAAAAAAGCCTTCGGATGAACAGTACCCAAAGGCGTTTTCAATGCTGATGGAATGCGCCTTTACACTGTTCATGGAAGGCGCCTTCCATGCCTTGAAGGCGTCTTCCGCAGGATGAAATTTAGATGTCATCGTAGATAAGGAGCATGTTGTTTGGGATAGGATTTATCCTATTGGAGGCGCCTTCCAAAGCCTTTGAAGGCGCCCTCCATGACCTATATAAGTTAGTCTCGACCAAGCATCATACACAACCTTCTATATGAGCTCCTACGTGACCATTTGAGATTCCGACTGCTCCAGGCTCCTGCTGTGACTCTGCTGCGCCTGATGACTGCTCCGAAGACTTTCGATCATGGCCAGTAGAACAACACCGACATACAAAAGCTCTCACTTCAATTCCTACCTGTCGGTAACAAAGTTTTTATTGTACTTAAATTTTGCAAACAGAAAGTGTAGTCTGTTACACTTCTCCGATCTTCTTTGTATTTGATTCTCTCTTCCGGAGGTACCGGAAGAGGCTTTTAGTGGATTACCCGTCGATAGGTCCACGGGACCTGAGTCTTGGAGTAGGAGTCGTCGAAGGCTCCGAACCAAGTAAATTGACCATGCTTTCTTGTGTTTGATGTTTTCAAATTCGTAAATACTTTCCGCTGTACATACACATGTTTTTAAAACCATAAAACAAGATTTTGAAAACCACGTGATTTACTCTCCCTCTCACGTATGTATCGATCCAACAAGTGATATCAAAGCAAGTTCTGCTATGAATTGGTGTAACCACCAATCAAGCCAAGGGGAATCGGTTTATTTACGAATTTCAGTTTTTCTCGTTCGGTTGTAACTCGAAATTGGTGCAACACCACTCGAGTTCTTCGATATTTCATCTTATTTCTCAAACTCTGCTAATCCAAGGCTAAGTCTTGGTATCTTCTTTAGTTGCTCTTTTCAGTTTTAAATGGTCCAAAACGAAGGATACAACACCGTCTGTCCACACTTTTCAACGGAGATGATTTTTCATATTGGAAGAAATGCATGGAGGTGTACCTGAAGACTAACGTCGACCAATAGTTCAGCGTCACCAAAGGATAGAAGGCGCCAGTCGACCACAACACTGAAATTCCAATAAACCCAAAAAATTAGAATATGGAAATGAAGAAGAAGGCCCAGGTCAACTTCAAGGCCCTTAACACAATCTAGTACAGATTAACAAAAGAGGAGCTAAACCACGTCAGCCCACATGAAAACCCCAAGGAGCTATGAGACAAGCTCATTGAACTACACGAGGGAACCAACAACGTAAAGGTAACTAAAAGGGATTTGTTTTTAAATAAACTATTTAATATTAAAATGTAGGAAGGAAAATCCGCTAGTCAGTTGCACGTGATGATAAAAGATATCTTCAACGGGCTTCACGCAATCGGTCATTAGATGGAAAAATGAGACTTTATTAGGTATGTCCCCAAATGCTTTTCCTCAAAATGCATTGTGGGCATCCATCGTGGACGCCTATAAAATTTTGAGGAATTTATCTAAATTGAAATTAGACGAATTTTCTATGAATTAGAGCTACACAAACAGACTAACGCCAACATCGAGAAAGGTATTGCTCTTATTGCAGGAACGTCAAAAGGGAAATCCAGAACTAAGCTAGAAACTGAAGTCGAGTTTGATCCAGACTCAGATGATGAAGAATACCAAGTGAACTTGGTAAGAAAAATGTTCACTAGGAGAAAGAATAACTTCACCAACAAGGACCTGCAGAAGATCAACTCTGCCTCCAACTCTAACAACAAGAATGTGACATGCTTTGGATGCAACAAGAAGGGGCACTACAAGACCTACTACTTTAATCTCAAGAAGAAGAGAGCCCTTAAGGTGATTTAGGACGAATCATCCGTGGAGGAATCGAACAACGAAGAACCAAAGCACACCAACTACCTTGTACTGATGGCCTACGGACCATAATCAGAGAGTGAATCAGAAGACGGGTCCGAACCTGAGTTGAGCCACGAGTCTGCACTCGTTTCTGAAGGTTTCGATGAGGTACATTTTAATTTAAGCAAAAAGTTTTTTAAAATCATTGCATTCTTAAATAGGAAATTAACTATTTATGAAAAATTAAAAAGAAAATAAATCACTTAATAAACAACTAAACTAATTCAACCTAAAATCCCGACTCAAGTTGCAAAACTTGAGGAGGACAATTTTAGATTGATAAGTGAAGTACTTGAACTAAAACAATTACTAGAGAAATTTATAACCAGATCCAAGTATCTCGGCATGATACTTGGATCACAAAGAGCTGTGTACAATAAGTCCGAACTCGGATACAAGTCGAGTTCAACCAACAAAGCCTTTATATCCTTAGTAAACCAAAATAAAAATCAAATTAAAGCTTAGGGTCCGCAAGCGTGTCTAACTACACAAGTAGGACTGAATCAATTTTATGTACCTAAAAATAAAATCCACCATCTAAAACCAAATCCAATTAGAACTAAACATTCAAAACTAAACCTAAAAAATAATTCAAAACCAAACCAAAGTAAAAATCCAGATTTCAAAATAAAATTAAATAAATCAAACCTAAATCTAAAAGGTAAAATAAGATCAAACTCAAACAAACAAAATGAATTCAAATCAAATAACTTAAATTACCATCAAGTTCACTATAATTATAATCGACACAAACTCAAAACTTAAAACCTAGCCAAATAACTCAGGGGGAGGCTCTAAATTAGCTGGCACCTCCAAAATAATAGTTTACTCGGCTGGGTAATTAGGATTAGTCAAAAAGGGATAAAAGTTTAACTTGAACTATAGTATTGGTGAAGTTTTGGATGATAATAAGTTAGGGAAGCTCTGTCTATGCATGTCTAGGAAGATATGACTTTGACCTGCTGCATTTGATTTAGTGGAACTAACTGAAGCTACCCTCTACCAATCCTAGATGGTTAAACCAAAGTTATGTTATTAAGTTCAGTGGATAGGACTATTTGGAAAACCTAGAGGGCATGGTTACTCTAATGATGTCTAGGTGACTCACCATAGCCTAGAAGTTTATCTGAAAAATGCTTATTTATTGAACCTAAAGCTAAACCTGAATCTAACACAAGTTAAACCAAACTCTGAAATTTAACTTAACTTATCTCATAAAATTATAGGATTCCCTGATTAAAAATATTGATAGGGTGAGATGAATAAGGATTAAATTAAAATTAAAATTAAATTAAATTAAAATTAAATTAAATTAAATTAAATTAAATTAAATTAAAATTAAAATTAAATTAAATTAAATTAAAATTAAAATTAAATTAAATTAAAATTAAAATTAAAATTAAATTAAATTAAATACTAATATTAATTAAACAATGAAATCAAAATTAAATTAAACTCAAACTCATGTTAAAATTAAAACAAACTTAATCCTCGATTTAGTTAATAAGTGGCACTTACCTTTTGTAGGAAATCAAGTGGATATTGGACAGTGGTCATTTCAGATACATGACTGGAGATCACACCAAGTTCACTCAACTAACATATAAAAGCTTAGGAACAATTACATTTGGAAATAACGACAAACTCAAGGTAATTGGGATAGATAATATCGAACTCAAAGCTGACTTTATTGTTAAAAAGGTGTTACTTGTTGATAATTTCAAATACAATCTACTTAGCATTAGTCAATTGTGTGATTCTGGATATAAGGTTAAATTCCTATCTTCTAATGCTTAATTAAGCACATAGATAACCCTAACATAAACCTAAAAGGGTTTAGGAAAGACAACATCTATGTAATTCACCTAACCATTTCCTCACTCAAGTGTCACCTGACACAAAAAGAAGAAACTTGGTTATGGCATAAAAGAATGTCCCACACAAACTTTAGAAACTTAATAAAATTAAATGGCTTAGTTAGAGGCTTACCAAAATTACCCAACTTAGATTCAACAATCTTTAATGCTTGTCAACAAGGGAAGCAAACCAAATTAACTCACAAATCAACTAATCAAACTCAAACCAATTCAATACTAGAATTATTGCACTTGGACCTATTTGATTCTCATGGAATCAAATCCATCAATGGGACTCTCTATTACCTAGTAATAATAGATGATTTCTTAAGATTTATCTGGGTAAAATTTCTAAAACATAAAGATGAAATGTTTGAAGTGTTCAATAAATTTTACAAATAAACTAAAAATAAAAAAATTAGAAAATTAAAAGAATCATAAGTGATAATGGAAGTGAATTTAAGAATCATAACTTTAACCTATTTTGCCTTAAAAATGGTTATCATCACGAATTTTCATGCCCTAAAATCTCCTAATAAAATGGAATAGCAGAAAGAAAGAATAAAACTCTACTTGAAGCCTTTAAGACAATGCTAAATGAGTACAAACTTCCAAAATATTTTTGGACGGAAGTTGTTAGCACAGCTTGCTATGTACAAAATAGAACCACAATAATAAAAGTTATAATAAAACCTTATTTGAACTCTATTTTAATAAACAACCTAATATTAAATATTTTAAAGTATTTGGGTGCCCAGCTTATATATTAAATACACGAGAACACTTAAAAAAATTTATCTCAAAAGTAGAAAATGAAATTTTTGTGGGCTACTCATTAAACAGTAGAGGGTACAGAGTATATAACAAGAGTACACTAAGAATCGAATAGACCATAAATTTAAAATTTGAAGAATCCAATCTAGAACAAACTCATATTCAACCAATTGACTTTGTTAAATGAAACACTAATCTAGGGGGAGTAAGTGACGAAGAAGACAATCAACCTCAAGAACAATAAACTAGAACCATGACGGTTAACCTAAACCATCCACTTGACCAAGTAATTGGTGATCCAAACCTAAGAGTCCAAACTATATCAGCCTTTAGAAACTTAAGTCAAATAGCGTTAATCTCTAACATCAAACCCAAAACAGTAGAAGAATCATTAAGTGATCCAGACTAGATTTTAGCCATGCAAGAGGAACTAGCCCAATTTGAAAGAAATGAAGTCTAGGATTTAGTTCCATTACCAAAAAATAAAAGGATAATTGAAACCAAGTGGGTCTTTAGAAATAAACTAAATGAAAAGGGGAAGTTATTAGAAACAAGGCCAGATTAGTTGCAAAAGGATTCAGCCAAGTTGAGGGACTTGACTACAATGAAACCTATGAGCCAGTTGCTAGACTCGAATCAAATAGAATATTACTAAGTTATGCAACCCATAAGAGATTCAAATTATATCAAATGGATGTTAAGTCAGCCTTCCTAAATGGACTAATTAAAGAAGAGGTGTATGTAGGTCAACCCCCCTGAGTTTGAAGATTTAGAAAACCCTAATCATGTGTTTAAATTAAAAAAAGCCTTGTATGGCCTAAAACATACCCCCAGAGCTTGGTATGAAAGGATAACCACATACTTAATCTCAAAAAGCTTCAAATAAGGTCAAATAGATCCAGCCCTTTTTGTAAAAGTTATTAATCAAGATCAGTTTATAGCTCAAGTCCATGTGGATAATATAATATTTGGATCAACTAACTCAAAACTGTTATAAGGATTTATAACCCTAATGGAACAGGAGTTTGAAATGAGTCTAATAGGATAACTAACATTCTTCCTAGGTCTCCAAATCAAACAAACAAATAAAGGTAACTATGTTTATCAACACAAGTATACACTTGAATTACTTAAGAAATTTGGAATGGAAACCTACAAAGACATTAAAATTGCAATGGCTATTAATACAACCCTAGATAGTGACCCAA
Source organism: Zingiber zerumbet (assembly GCA_037833815.1). Taxonomy (NCBI): domain Eukaryota; kingdom Viridiplantae; phylum Streptophyta; class Magnoliopsida; order Zingiberales; family Zingiberaceae; genus Zingiber; species Zingiber zerumbet. The sequence continues at coordinate 17,807,422 of JBBMJZ010000036.1, read as the reverse complement.
GTGAAAAACTTATAGACCTCAAATATTATAGAAGTGTCATAGGAACCCTATTATACCTAACTGCAAGTTGACCAGATATCTTATTTGTAGTTATTATGTGTGCTAGGTACTAGACTTGTGCCAAGGAATCACACTTGGCTAGTGTTAAAAGAATTTTTAGGTACTTAAAAGGTGCATCCAACATAGGAATGCCGCACCCTCGCGTAGGCAATTTTGAACTGATAGAATACTCTGACTCCGATTATGCCGGCTGTAAACTCGATTGGAAAAGTATAAGGGGTGGTTGTCAACTACTTGGATCATCACTTGCCAGTTGGTTTACTAGAAAGTAGCACTGTGTTGCATTATCTAGTACTGAGGTAGAGTGTATTGCAATAGAAGAATGCGTTGCACAACTATTATAGATGATGCACACTGATACGGTGCATGAATGTGGGGTCTCGGAGAAAGGATATGGCAGTCAAAAGTTAAGCTGACGTGGCAGTCAAAAGTCAAGCTGATGTGACAGTCAAAGGTCAAGCTGACGTGGCAATCAAAAGTCAAGCTGACATGGCAGTTCAAGGTTCAGTGGACTAAAAGCAGGACTTGCTTGGATCGGGGTCCTGCTAAGAAAGGTCCGGAGGATGGAAGGAGGGATTAACAGGTCGGGATCGGCAGAGCTGTTATAAGACAGCTCGATCTACAGGCCTGCGATGGAAGACCGGGATATAAGTGGCAGGAAGAACACAGGTCGGGATCGGCAGAGCTGTTATAAGACAGCTTGATCTACAGGCCTGCGATGGAAAGCCGGGATATAAGTAACAGGAAGAATGCAGGTCGGGATCGGCATAGCTAGTCAGAGCCAGCTCTATCTACAGACTCACGAGCGGAGGTCAAGGATGCTAGTCCGGAGGACAGGTCAGGATCTACGGTGCTGTTCAGGGATTGAGAATACAGGGGGCAGGATTAACAAGTTAGGTCGGAGGAAGGGGGGCAGGTTGGCTACAGATCATTACGGTTCGGCTGGAGCAAGTCAAATGATCGCTAGAAAACTTGAGTAGACCTAAGATACTAAACGACAAGAGGGAAAAGAGGTATAACTATAGGCCGGGGAATAATCATCATGTGTGAAAGGGTATGTGCGAAGACGGAGATCCCAATGCGAAAAGATGCCTGCATAACCAATAAGAGTCAACCACGTACTAAGCACTAGACGACAAAGTTCAGCAGCTACACGCAGAGGCGGTGATCCCGAAGCATGAAGATGCCTTCTCAGACAATGAAAGCTAGCCACGTGGCATCCGCTACAGAAAAAGCTTGTTACCTAATGTCTTCTGAGATACTTGCAGGTTCTAGAAGCCCGGATCAGTAGATAAAAAGGGGGCTTCTTTCTCGTACAGGGGTACGCAGTCTCACTCACGCTCACTCGTCAATTTTTCCACTACTGTTCTTTACCTTTACTTACTTTTCTGGGGGAAAAAGGACCTGAGTTGAGCGTCGGAGGGCCTGACCTAGGGACTTTTCCCCTGGGTTTCGGTCTCTGACGAGGAGGCTGTTCGTCTGAGTGTGTGCAGGGGGTACTCGCTTCGTCCTCGTCACCCTCTTCGCCCTCGTCATCTATCGTCGACTGCCGGTGGACCATCCTTCCGGTTCGCATCTCGATCAATCGATTGCCATATCGACCGACCTCCGTCCGACTCAGCTTCCGAACGGGATCAGTATCAATTTGCACACTGTTCACACACTGCGATGATGAAGAGAGTTGATTATGCTCCACCAGAATATAATAGATGAATAGAAATGACTCAAACTGGTTGTTTTGAGGTTAACTTGAGCAAGAAACTTACTGGTTCAGTTCATAATATGTCATTGACTAGGTTGGTAATGTCAGACTATACTTATATATCATAGGTCATTGACACAATCTGAGCTAGTTTTGGAAAGATAAGAAACCAGTAGTGAGATCCGAACCTTCAGAGAAGTTACTAGCTTTTGGATAAAAGATCCAATCAGAAATATTTCTTGGAACATTCCAGTCCTACAACAGCAAGCTGTTTGACAAGATAGGCGAGTCTCAGAGATGATGATGGTGGTTCTTACTCTTGTTGGTCGAATTCTATCTCAATCATTCTGGAAAACCATATCTTCGTGATAAAAGAATACAATATGGAACAGGAAATGCATGTGCAACATCTTTCAAGCTCATAGTAACCTATCTGGAAATTCGTTGATCAGAATAATAAAGATGGATGAACAAAGGCATGATTTATCCAATCATTGCATGGTTCCATAAAAAGGAGTTAGAAAATAATTATTCTTGCACCAGATGCTTTTAATCCCTGGAGACACATGCCAAGGTTTTATAGATATTCAAAGGAACACAATGAAAGTTAAAAGAAATGAAAGGAGAAACAAGCCACCATGCCTAAATTCACTACAAAATATAGTCGGAAAACTTGGCACCATTATAGCTTCAATGTCAATAAACAAACTACAAATGCTTCTTTACCTGTCACAGAGAGGTTCAACAATCCTGAAAAAGGTAAAAAAGGAAAATTACATTAGTACCAAGAAATAGAATGCAAGAGAATCCTTTATAAACTTCAAATAAACAATTTCATACATTGAACAAGAATAGAACTTGTACAAAGCTTCATACAGTCAGCATGAAACAACAAGCATGTGGGGTAGAATTCTAGATTGTAAAACTTCATACATGATTTGGCAACTTCAAATATCTTCAAAACAGGGCATTGAAAAGCAGAGAGAAACAACATGCTCTAATAATCGATTGAAGAGTGATGGAATTACTTTTAATAAATTTCTTATCAAGAAGGGTTTAACTTCAAGTGGGATTTGGTTGGGTTTTTATGAGAAAGAAAGATTCAAATGATGGAAGTCCTGTGGATGTCAAGTGTTGAGCGATTAATGAATGTTGGCGATCTAGGCTTTCATGGCATTTTAAAGGCAACTAATTCTCTTCAATAACTAGGATAGATATTAAGAGTAATTTTTCAGGAAAAGGATGAAGGATATATAATAGGTTGCCATGCCAGGCTTGAATTTGGATGAACTCACTAGATCAGTTATTCACTTGATTTTCAACACCGGATAGTTCTATTTCCATGTATTTTATCTTACACTGAAAACCCCCAAAACTCCCAAAAAATGACTGAAATGTTCGAGAGATGGTAGCCTATGGAGGCCAATTGAAGCATATTTGTACGACAGATTTGAATTTGCTGTTTATGGAATCAATTGTTGGACTGTTATATTGTCAATGAGAAATGAAATTTCTCAGCAGAATAATGAGTAGGAGGCTAAAAGCGGCTAACTTTATTGCAAGTATGGAGCCTCTTGGGATTGGCTTAAGTTTATGGCAACTAAATGAAATCATGAATCATGTTGAATTGCTACTTGGATGGAAGACTTTTCAGATGAACAATGATCCACATATTTGAAGGATATTAAGTTAAGAATGTTATGAAATGGATTTGACCAGTTTTTTCAGGGTTCAATGAGATTGAATGTCACTCCAGGGGCACTTCTGTCTAGCAGTAGCAGGTTAGGGAGGTTGGGAAGGATTCTTCAAACATGGTCAGAGAGAGGGGGTAAAAATTTAACTTAATAGAGCTTATCTCTCCTACAAGAAGAACTATTACATCTTCATGGATTAGGCAAAATCATATTCAATCTCAATTTTTGTATCTTGAGTCATAATTTTTTTTACTATAAAGGAACGAGACCAATCAAAGGGCAACGGAACACACTCTTCAAAATATATTTGTACCGTTAGTATATATGAAACGTTCATAAGTGCATTAGAAAAAGGTAAATTTGTGCGGGGTGACAATGCAATGTCAAAGACTAGGTTAGTTTAAGAAATAAAAACACATAACATTCCCTAGAAAACAAGTTGATAAAATGATGATTATAAATTCCCAATACCATCTTAATGTATGTTCTCGTTTTGTTATTTATAGGATCTAGTCCTAATTACCCTTCAACGATACACGCTTTTTGCCTGTCCTAGTAAATTCGCATACTGTATCACGAAATTGGACAGTCCCGAAAACTCCAACGAAGCAAAAATCCAATTATAGATGAGATAGAATGGCATACGCCTACAAGGAATTGCATATACAATGCATTAGTAATATTTGCCAAATCTGAAACCGAGAAAATTTGGATGAAACATATCTTCCCAGTCACTGACAGTTCCTAATTATTAAAATTTTCCAATTTTGACCAGATCCATCCTTCTAACTACGAAAAATATGGATCGGATCAACCACAATACCCAGATCAGTATTGAAGAAAGATAAACCAAGGGAGGAATTAAAAAAAGAAGAAGAGGTCACCAGGTGCGACGGAGTCGAGAGAGAGCGGCGGCGGGCAATCGCAGATGCAAGGGGCGCATCCGGGAAGGGTGGAGGAGGTAGAGAGAGATCGGGCGGTGGCGAAGCCTTTCTTGAAGCGCCAGTAGAGGGCGGGGCCGGAGACGCACAGCGCCGAGGCGACGGCGAAGGTCACCAGCAAGCATTTGAGGCACGCCCCCGACAGCCGACCTGCGCTCGACATCTCGTCCTTTTGTTTTCCTTCACTGAACGGCTTCGGCGTTCGAGTGGGCTTCAAGCTCAGTGAAAGCAACGGAAAGCGGAAGGAAGGAGCAGCTCGAATCAATAATATCATTCGGGTAAGTGAACCGGCCTTGGTCCGGTTCTTCTCGTTAAACCGACTTAAACTTCGAGTCGATCAAAATTCTTATACTGTGTCGGACTTGGTCCGGTTCTACTGTCGACGGGAGGCAGCCTAGTAATTGGTTTCACTTCACGTGAGAAGAAAAAAACCGAATGAACTCTTCCGTTAGTTTGTCATTTGCATGTTTGCTTTGAACTTTGAAACTAATTTTAAAGTAATTTTAACTAAAACTATTTAAAATAGTTTTAGTTTATATTATAATGATTTTAATTAATTATTTTTAATATGAGATGTTGGTTTGATAATAATAAAAATAACGAAATACTTTTTTTTTAACCAAACGCGACTGGATGAAATTGGCAAAAAAGAAAAAACGCTAATAAAATAGGATTTTAATCAGTAATTTTTTTCTGAAATGAAGTAAATGAAAGGAATAACGCATGAACTACACGTCAGCGAGCGGAACCCGTCGATTTGAAATCCAGAGGCGGACGTGAACCTGTCTCAATAAATCCGATTGCATAGACCGGACGGGTAACGTCAGGCGTCAGGTCTGGCATTCAGTCTTCCGAGTAAACCAGACTCTTTCTCTCTCCTCCCTCTCTCTCTCTCCACCTCGTAACTTTTGAGCCGGTACACCTCCCCGGCCTCCAAAACCCTAGATTCGCCGGGGCGCTGAATCGCCGACGAACAAAGGAGAATATATATTTTTGTGCGAAGGTATGATTCGAAACGTATATCCTCTTCGTGGTCTTTTTAGCTAGGAGCCTGACGCTACGATCTATTTCCTTGTTTCCTTTATCTAATCTGGTGCTCCTAGGGTATTGATTTCTTAGATGTTCTGGGAGATCGATGAATCCCTGATCTGAAGCTCTGAGCAATGGCAACCAAGGAGAATGAGCTGGAGGATCAGCTCCGGGAGGTTGGAAGCAGGCTTTTGTCTCCTCCATCTGCTGTTGATGAACTTCTTTCCATTCTGGATGTAAGCCTCAGCAAATATTTACTGCCACTTTCCCCGCTAGTTGCTAAAGGAAGGACATTTTATTTGTATACATGTTTGAATTATGGTTTGTTTTACGTTGAATTACTTAAAATTTTATTGTCTGCTGCGTGAGTTTAGACTGTTCTCACCTGAAAATAATTTCGTATTATAAGAGTTATTTGAGCATAGATCCCAGAGGATATGTGCTCAAAGCGGAGGTCGGTCAGAGTTTATTGATGTAGTTGGTAGTTTTATTTAAAGTTTTTTTTTTTCTTTGCGTTATAGGGTTTTTGACAACGTTGGCTACACATTCATCAGTTGTATCAAAGCAATGTTTATGCTACTTGCTCAATGTTGTTTCAGTATTATCATAGTAAAATGTCCATTTTTTTGGATGTTATATGGTTTGGTATAGCTCATTTCTTAGTTCTTTTTACTATGGCATTCTGATTTGTTGTCCAGTTAATCTCATACTACTTCTGTGATTCTTGCTTGTTAAGGACCATGAAATCTTTTCTAGTGGTCTTCATTGTTGACTTTGCACATGCTGCACGCCAATGCTGCCAATATTCCTTGTGTATGCCTCTGTTCCAAATCTCACACCAAGATTCAACCTCTGCATCATCCAAATTACGCTGCATCCATCATGGCCAATAGAGTACCATTCATCAATCATGTAGCTTTTCACATGCTGCAGCTTCTCTCTCCTCTCTCTCTCTCTCTCTCTCTCTCTTCATTTTCCTTTTTTCGGAGTTGAACTGAGTGAGAGTTAATGAAACACCTAAATCTTGCTGATTTCTTGCTAAATCCATCCTATTTTAGGTAGTTTTACATATATTTTGCTGGTTCTTTTGGCTGATTCAATAGGCTTTTTTAAGATAAAAATCAGATTTGCCAATGCCAATCATGATCCACTTGGTAAATGTGGATAGGGATAAGTTGATTTTTAAAATTTTATGTTTAACCCACTCAATATTGGCCAATTAGATAGACCCCAATTAGTTATTTATGGTTGTTCTGCTAGGAAACTCTAATTTTTATCTGAAATTATTTCCTATCAGATTCTTGATTTCCAGGTGATATATTGAAATCAGTGTATGATTGGTAATCTAAGTAATTCTTTCATTCTTTAATTTTGTTTGTTTGTGTGTTTTTTTAAGTGAAAAATTCATTGCTAGTTGCATTGTTTCACTTTCATCTGTCATTTCCCAGCAAACTGAGAGCTTGCTAGCAAAAGTGGAGCAATCCCCAGCACAATCAATGTCAAATGTACTTAACCCCTTGATTAGGTCATTTGTGGCTAAGGAGCTGTTGAGACATTCAGATGTAGACGTGAAAGTGGCTGTTGCAGCATGCTTTAGTGAAATCACAAGAATAACAGCACCTGAAGCTCCATATGATGATGATCTAATGAAGGTTAGTAAAGCTGTATTTATGTAGATATCCTTTAGATAACCACTGCGTCGTTTAGTTTCAGTTTTAGTGACATTTTCAAACTCGAAATTTTCAGGAAATATTTCAGTTGATTGTCCAAGCATTTGAAAATTTGGATGATTTGTCAAGTCGCTCATTTCCCAAGAGAGTTTCAATGCTGGAAACTGTTGCAAAAGTTAGGTCATGTGTTCTGATGTTGGATCTTGAATGTGATGCTTTGATTCTAGAAATGTTTTCCCATTTTCTAAAGACGATAAGGTAATAAGTAAGTTTGATGTTTATTTATTTGTTTATTTTTTTGATATTTCCCTGTTTTTGATACACTACATGTTAATCAATAAGAATTTACTGGGAACTCATTCATAGACTTCATGCCTTATGAATGGAGAAGCTAATCTGATGGTAGAATCTGGGACTACATTGGATTCTAAATATACACAAATTTGGACACTATATTGGTTGGAAGGCATTATAAATTTAGAAAAAATTTATTTATTCAGAAGTACGCATTCATGGGTTAATCTTGGAATAAAAATCTTGGCAACATTTCCAGTATTTTGATACAATCTGACAAAGATCAGAAAAGGATCAAGGATTCTTAAGAGACAAAAGCATGTTCCTTCTCTAAGGTTTGATGTTTTGGGTTGTAGATATAATGGTTCTTAAATCCTATATCAAGTTTAGACTGTTACTTTGGTCAATACAATTTGAATGTGAACTTGGAAAGATGATAGAGGAGATCCTTGCCCGAGGCAATCTTAGGAAGTGAAGATTGGCCATAGTTGCTATTCGATTTTATTACTATGGATTCATAAGAGTCAAGGGATCCAAATTATATGCCAAACAAGCTCATTTTCTACTGTCACAGTATGCCACACGAGTGATTTATAGATAGAAGTGCCTCTATGCTGGTATTAGGGATTCACCAAAAATCAAGATCAAAAGCTTTGTTCCGACAGATTTCAAAGTTTTGGTAATGTAGTCAAAGTGATGCTGTTAATGTACTCTGCAAATTACAAGTACAGGCTTACGTTGATGATCTGATTCATCTTTCTACATCTGAAGCATCCACTTTAATTTTTTTCTTGTCAGTAGGTGGATAGTATCGCTTGTGTCTTTCTTTTACTTGTTGATTCATCTGATTTTATTACTTATTAGAACACTAGTAAGCTAATTTTTGTTTGATTTTTCAGGCCAAACCACTCTGAGGTGGTCTTATCTTCGATGGAGATGATTATGACTGTGGTTATAGAGGAAAGTGAAGATATTTCCTCGGAGTTAATATCATGTCTGCTGAATACTGTTAAAAATTATGATAAAGTAAATGTTTGCCTTTCAACATTTATTGTCACATTTAGTGAAATTATTATCTAATCTAACTTTTTGTTTGTCCTCAGGATATTTTGCCTGCTGTACGCAAACTAGGGGAAAAAGTTATCAGGAATTGTGCTGGGAAATTAAAACCATATTTTTTGGAATTATCACAATCTGTTGGCTCATTTTCTAATGATTATGGTAAACTTGTAGATTCCATATGCCAAGAAAGTTATGGTGGAATAAAGCAAAATGACAGAAATACATCAGGTGAAATTACGGTGCGTATGCCTTTTTATTTTTTATTTTTTTTTTTGCAATTCCAAAGTTGGACATGCATGATGGAACTGTGGGAGATATCAAAGAATTTATATAGGTACAATAATATTGGAGATTCTATTCTTGATTTTTGCATATGTTGAGTTTAGGTGATTTTCCTTTAACTTGTAGGACAAAATGAGATTCATTCCACAACATGGAGAATGGATGTGTGCTTGTGATGTAGTCAACTTATCTAAAATATTGATGCTATTGTCTATAAGTTACAATTAATCTTGGAGATTAAGTAACATATACATAGATAAATATGTGGGGTTACTTGAAAAGTAATTAAAAATTAATACAATCCCGAAGTAATTATGTGTTGTTGTAATAGAAGATAAAAAGAAAGAAATAAGTTGATGCAAATATGTTCAAAGACAAAGACAAACGAGTGTATAGTTGGACAAGTTAAATCAATTAGGATTGTAGGTACAAAGGATAGAGGAGAATCTGTATTAATGCTGTTATAAATTAGGTAAAAGATCAAAATTATACTAATGATATATCTTTGCCTAGGGAATAATACTAATGATGTATCTTTGCCTAGGGTTCAAATGAAGGTATAAGATCTGTCTCTAGCCAAAAATGGATGAGATTAAACAGAATTTTATGATCATCGTCTATTAATTTATATTTTCACTCATTCTTTCTCACCAACTTCATGTCATCACATTTTTGTTTTTTTAGTTTTTTGTAGTATTACAAATGAGTGTGTTTGTTTTTCTCAACATGCACCTTGGGTCCCACATATTTGCCAAAAGGGTGTTATCTATTTTTATTAATTTTAATGCATATCTCTCTTTGATAGATTTGTTAGATAATTCATCATTTGTTTTTGTTTTTCATCATTTGATTACCCACTCATTAGTCTTTCAGGCAGATGACAACTGTCTGAAATGGCTGTTTCTGATAGGTTTCTTCAGGTGCATGAATGGATGTTGATTCCTTCTATTTCAGGAATCTGCAAAGGTGGAAGTAACAGTACTTTGTCCTGAAGAAGGTACTGCTCCCGAGAAATCGCTTAACTCAGTAAAGAGTAATAATATTAGTGAATCAACACTCAGATCCTCTTATCCAGAGCACCAGCCTGAATCTTCTATTCTGGCTGATCAATCCAAAACAGCTGCTGCAGCTGACAAAGATGTTGCAGGCAAGATGGGACCAAAAGATGTGAAGCAAGATGCTGTTTTGGATCTTGAATCCCGCAAAACTAATGGTAAGTATGCTGCTGCTCTGCCTTTTTTTTTTTTTGAGATGGTACTGATTTGTTTTAGACATTTCATACTAAAGATCATAGAACCATAAAATATACATGACTCGCCTCTGCTTGTACAGCTGACGTTGCTGCTGATACAGATTCATCCGCAGCCCAAATGAAAATTCCTAATGCAACCCAACGAAAACGAGGCCGATTTGGTTCAAATTTATCTGCATCAAAACAATCTGTGTCTGCTTTGCAAGAGAGAGTATCTAAGGTGGTTGACAAAAGTTTCTTTCTGAAAGATACTGAGTTGAAAGAATTAGATAATGAGGATCATGCTAATATCAAACAAGCAACTGTCGCAAAAGATCTGGTGGAGAAATCTCAAAGAAGAAGAGGAAGAAAGGGTTCGACAAGCAAGACTAATGATGAAGTTACATTACAAAAACTACGGAAATCCAAAATTAAGCAGCATGACAATCTCAAGGTTCAAGATGATACAACCACGGAACCAGTTGTAAAGGTGTTGTCTTCAACCAATAACTTGGACTATTGTAGGATTTCTTATGTTCATCTCAGTAATAATTATTGGAGAGCTGTTACAAACTGGTATAACATTAACCAACTTATCCTTTTTTTCATATGTTATTCTTTTTCTTTTTTAAATACATTTGTAAGATCGCCCACAGTGTCAATGTGAGGAAGATGATTCATTGTCGTCCCATGGTGCTGGTCAACCAGCTGAATGAGATGTTTCAGAATAGTTTCACTCCTCTTTACTATTGTGCTTTAAGATATCTACTGTTGTGTTTTCTAGACATCTGTTATCACGGCTCTAAGTATCATGTCATTCGACAATTATAGGCCTTTCCCTTCTGGCTGCATAATGCATATTGGAGCCCATCCAGGGTTCTATTTCTTGATTTTTCCCTAAATGTCTGCTAGTTTAACTTTGAATTTTTCTTTAGTTAGCATTTGTGTAGTTTTGGTTATATTGCAACTTATAACATTTGAATTGTATAAGTTTGGTTGGGCATATAGATAGTTCAGACTGACAAGTGTGCTTGTTAAAGCCTTGGGTTTGTGAACTAAAGAATTACTTGCTTTTATTCAGTGATTTTACAATACTGTTTCTTAATGTACAGTGTTTTTATGAGAGTTCGGACTGACAAGTATGTTTGTTAGAGCCTAAGGATTATTATCCCAAGGTTTACTTGCTTTCATTCTGTGACTTTACAATTCTGTTGCTTCATGCATAGTGTTTTCTATGTTCCTGTACAACATCTATATTTGATAAATTGTACACACTTGCAATTTACCAGTATTCCATATACCTCCATGCTTTTAAAAATGTTCACTCATAGTACTATTGATTTATTTCAGTTTAATATAAGTTGTTACGCATGATGGTTCTAATTTTTTTTACCCTTTATCCTTCATATACAATGCCGCAATGGTAAAGTTGTTGTTGTGTAACCTAGAGGTCATGGGTTCGAGTCATAAAATAGTCTCTTGCAAAGTAGGATAAGGTTATGCACAATAGACCCTTTCCTGCGACCCTTCATTGGTGGGAACTTCGTGCACCGGGCTGCCGTTTATCCTTTATACACAATGGCCATTATCTATTTAGATAGCCATCTAAGTAACATAATATTGGCTTAACTCAAATTAAAAGATTTGAGAAGTCCATATTATGAACTATAGTTGAGATTTTATCTGTAATTATTTTCTTGTAGATTAGGATGATTTGGAATCACTTTTATTTTCTTTAGACTATAATTATTATATAGTTTAGACATTTATTTTGCTTCTTTTTTTGTCTTCTACAATGTATTGCCATTATTCATGTACCCTCTTATAGTTCATAAATATGAGGCTTGATTTGTAAGCACTTTTATTCATTTAGATTTTTGGAATACGAACTCGCAAGAAAGAATTGGGCGAGGACCTTGTTGGTTCCAAAATTAGTGTATGGTGGCCAATGGATAAGAAGTGAGTATAATTTTGTTTATGTATGAAATTTTCTCTGGTTTTTTGTTGGCCTATGTGATTTCACTGTTAGAAACATTTTCACTTGAAGTCAAATGGCTATTTGTTGCAAATTCTGAAACATCATTTCCTGGTTGGGTTACAGAAGGAAAAATTCCTTGTCAACAGAATAGTATGGATGTACTGCATGTGCTGTGTGCACTATAATTTTGTTGTTTCATTTTGTTGTATGCCTCCTATAACTTTATTTATAGTTAAATGTATTACTTTAACTGATTCTTTTATTTGTTTTCCTTTCTTAGATTTTATATTCTCCCATCATTATCTATAACTAAACCATTTATTTGGTTTCCATCTGCATCACGTCTTTTGGATATTCTCTCATACATCTAGGAATGCTATCCTCAATCAGCAAAAATAGCAATCATATGCATATCTCATTTCTCTACATATCAACTTCCAACCCACAAATATGGTTGTTGAACCCTTTGGTTTTGCCCATTGTTTTCTTACTCTGTTAATGGTTTTCAATCTACATCTAGTAGATGGACATGAATTAAGTGACTTGGCTAAACTGGAATTTGCGTTACTATGTCTCTTTTACTGCCATTGATATTTGGTAATTTGTATCGAGTCATTATATCCTAGCTTGTCCTTTTCCAAGGTTTCTTGATAGTACTTAACTATTATGTATTTAGTTGACAATTGTTATTTTGCATTAATTTCTTCTCTCAGGTTTTATGATGGTGTTGTTGATTCTTATGACAATGTTTCTAGAAAGCACAAGGTATAAATAATGTCAGCTTCTGCCTGTGGCTTTTGTTGGTTCTGCAATCTAGTATGACATGTGACTTTTATTTTTTGTACAACATTTCAATGCTGTTCAGATTACCTATATTGATGGTGAGGTAGAAATACTATTTTTGAGTAAAGAACGTTGGAAATTGATTAAGGATGGCAGCGAACATGATACGGTCTGTGAATTATTCCAAATCTCTTTTTATATGTCATGTTGCTTTTGTACTAATTCCACTGATTTGGCCTGCAGGAACAAATAGAAGACTCCAAAAATCGTGATGCTTCTTCAGAAGAGTATGTTCTGTTACCATTTCACGTAACTAAAAACTGTTCTGAATTTTATTCTGCTTTTATGTATTCCGGTGTAAGCCTTACATTTCCACAATTTATTTTCCGCAGGTTTGTTGTGATGAATAATTAATTATTCATATTAATTCTTAATATTTGCTCAGGGAATTATGCTAAATCAGATTTGTTATCCTTTCTCTATGTATTTCTGATGGTTTCTGAACTTCGCCTCAGGTTTCGATTGCAAATAAAATCCTTTTCTAAGCTTTCAACTTGAATTTCCTTATTCAGGCTGAATCAAAACGTCAACAACTTTTGAAATAGCATAATATTATATTTCAGTGCAAAGAACAATTGTCACTGCATAGCTCACACCAAAATATTTGGTTTATGTTTGGCTTTATAAATAATCACAAAAATGACTTCTTATTTTTCCAGCCAGTTTGGTTAATTTCGAGTTGGAATGATTGGAATTAAAGCTGCATTGTAAATAGAAGAATTGTGGATATTACTCAGCCTTATGGTAGTTATGATTTGAAACATCTTGGAAAATTACTAAACAACAATGCTCTGCCCTAAGGTTTTTATTATGACTCTACTTACTTTTAGGATCTTACATGTGTGTAGAACCCCATGAAATTTTCAGATTGCAATTCACTACTATTTTGGTTTCTCATTTATATCTGTAGTTGTTTGTATAACATTTTGAAATTATAGTATTTTTTTATTTAGAAACAAACATTTCTGCTGCTTAACCTGATATTTTTCAATTATCTACATCTATATTCCTCAACTTGGAATATTTTTGACAATAAGCATTAATTTATATTTTGAGCAACAAGACCTTTCAGAGATTGCATGTCTGATGCTAGCCCCCTAGATTAATTGAAATTATAAAAAGTCTTGCAAAATTCTAACATGAATTTGGTGTTTCAGATAGTAGAGTACAATTACTTTTCGGATAAAGGTTGTTTTATTTATGTCAAAATATTTTTCTGTTTGATGTTTGTTATTTTCAATTGAATTAGACCAAGAAGGAAACGCACGAAATTAACATCAACCTCCATCTCAAAGGAACCCGATAAAGATCCAACTGCAAAAAGGTTGATAAGAGCTATACTTAAATCCTTATTTGTTACCCGATTTATTTAAGTGTAATATTTTATCTTTGATACCAGTAACACAGCATCTGGATCTGGTCATCGCCGCAAAGGTAGACCATCTAAAGCTGCCTCTTCAAACCTTCATGATACCACCAGCTCTTCGATTAAAATAACAGAGAGTGCTGCAAGTAAATCGAAAGATGGCAGCACTGAGCCTGGCAATAAGCATAAGAAAGAACTTACGAGGCCCAAGGATGGCAGTTTGAAGGTTGATCAATCTTCCGATATAGCTGGAACTGAGGTGATGGATAAGGTTTACAAATCTGGCAGGAAATCTATTGATGGCTCTCGTAAGTCTGTTGGTAGGAAGGTCAGAAGGGATTCCCTGAAAGGCAAACTACACAGTGACAATTCAAACTCTGTGTTGAAAATAAAGGATGACATCACTCCGGAATCAGGCACTGAGACAATGGCGAATATTGCTTCTGGAAAGGGGAGAGTCAAGCTTAGAGGATCAGAGGAACCAGGAAAGGTGCAGTTGAATACAACGCATGAGACCTCAGTGAGTGATGCTCCCAGTAGGAAGAAAAGGAAGAGAAAAAGACGGACCTGAGTGTTTATCAACATCTCATTCTAATACCTGAATCTCATTAGGCCCAGTATCACTGTATTTTATCATTGGGTATTACCCAATGAGGGTGCTGATATCCCGACTGGAGAATTGAGAGTACAAAGCTTGCAATCTGCGACTCTATTGTAGTTTCCCACTATATGGATGTAAAAACAAACCAATTTCTGAAAATTTTAAGGTAGCTAAGTTCTAATTAGTCTATTTGTATAGTTAAAATTACCTACAACTTCTGACCTGGCCACTGTAAAGACTAAATGCCTCAACCATGGCGTTGTAGACTTGTAGCTGCCCGTGTTGGCCATTTTGTGTAGTCACTTGTGTTTGACTGTTTGTACACGTCGCTAGCATGTTAGTTTTTCAGGTGTAACATCAATGGTACAAGTATTATAGGAGTAATTTTCTTGTTTCTCTGCCATCACAATAATATTTGTTAGTCCTTGTGTAATCTTTAATTGCTTAGTTTTTTAATGCTGACTTTTTAGTTCTGTGATCCTTCAATTGTTTAGTTTGTGCGATGATGACATTTTTTATATCCAATCTTCTAAGTGCAGTTTCTGCAACCCACGGCCATTGATTAATGGCTATGCTTCTTCCATTGAGCAGCAATTAAGTGTTCAACAAACATATTACATGATCGAGTTTATGGTGACTTCTTCCTGTCTAGTTACTTTATAATTCTTAGCTTGGCCTTAACGTAGATGACTTTTTAAGCATATTTAATAGTTATTCCCTTAGTTGCTGGGTGCGCTTGGATCTTGCAATTATATTTGAGTGCCGAAAACATTTGTTGTGTAGTCACTGCGATCGCATGCTCCCCCCATTTTTCTGGGAAATAATCCATGGTTTATTAATCTCCTAATCGCTTGTTAATTTGCTTAATTTAAACTGTGGGTTTTATAAATACTCCCCACTGCAACACCATCATGGCCGTCTTCCACCTCGAGCTTTCTCCTCCTCCAGCGAAACCCTGATCCAAAACTTTAGGTTTTTGGTAGCTGAGGTGAAGATATGCAGCCCAGCAACAAGGAGATGCAAGGAGTAGCGACGTCCCTTGGCGGAATGGGGCCCTCTGGCCTCGCCGCCCACATCGGCCCCCATGAGCTCCAGAATGGCGGTGCTGGCGGCGGAGGAAGCGACGAGTTCTTCGATCAGATGATATCCGGCTTCGGAGCTACCTGGTCGCAGGGGCTCGGGAGGTCGCTCGATAAGGCCGTTAGGTCGCCGGAGGAGCAGGCAGCGTATGAAGGCATCCGGTACGCGCCCTACGATGAGTCATCATCACTTCTTGCTTCACGTATCCGGCAGCAACAGGCTACTGACGCCGAAGAAAGCTCTCCGATGGGGAAGTCGATGCTGCAGCGGATGCTATTCCAGTCGTTAGGGCGAATGCCGGAGGCCAGCGGCGACACGGGGCTCTTTGTCCCGCTTCCGCTCTCCCTCGGCAACGGAGGGGCAGGGGATTCGAGTCTCGTCGACAGATCGCCAGAGGTCGATGCGCGCTTCAAAACCCCCAATCCTTTGGTACGCAATTGTTTTATTAATTTCCTCTTGACGAGAGAAAGCAAATCTCCGTTTCTGCTAAAGGTGAGGTTTTTAATGATCTGAAGGACGCAGAAGTATGGTACAACGGTAGCTTCCTTGGATCATTTCAGCGCCCATCTCCAACGCCAAACCAACACCACCATTTCCAGCATCACAATGCTCAGGTCTCTTCTATTTCTTCTAATCGTACAAACCAATACATGTAAAGAAAAACAAAGAAATCAGTACATGCTTTGCTTGGGTCAATGAATGTCGCAGAGCTACGGAGAATTATCGTCAGCGACGACCACCACCGGGGCGGGACATCCCTCTGCTGCAACGGCGCCGGTCTCTTCGGCGCACACAGGCGGAGGTTCGCAGGCACCTCCAAGACCAAGGATCAGGGCGAGGCGAGGGCAAGCTACCGATCCACATAGCATCGCAGAAAGAGTAGGCCATCTGCAAAAGAAGCAGAAAGACTCTTTTAATTTTTTTTTCCTTCGTTGCTTTCTAATCTTTCTTCTCTGAATCTTAATTGGTTCAAGATCAAATGCTTCTGCTCTCTCTTTCATATTCCCTATTCCGAAATTTTGGATTTTTCTTGCTTGTTCACTTCGTCTCTCCTACCAAACTTTTGTCTCCAACCGCTCTTGTTTGTTTATGTGATTCAGCTACGGAGGGAGAGGATCGCAGAGAGAATGAAAGCCTTGCAGGAGTTGCTGCCCAGCGCAAACAAGGTCTTCTTCTTCCTCGCCTGCCCTTAATTTCTTTCCTCGAACTCTCCGCTAGGAGTACTATGCTGCGACAACATACGAAAGCATTGCACATTCTAATTGAATTTTGACGTTGGTGGTGCAGACGGACAAGGCATCAATGCTGGATGAAATCATTGATTACGTTAAATTCCTGCAGCTCCAGGTGAAGGTAAGATTTCACTCTTTCCTCGTCTCATCATCTCTAATAAATTAAGTTCTTTGTTTTCTTCACACATACGATGCACCAAATCCGGATAACATATCCACGTTTTCCCGATAACATATCTCTAAGAACGGTTCCAAGTCTTTTAATGACTTGAAGCTTCATTAATGGCTTCTCTTCACTAGTTATAGCGTATTATTCCTGGGACCATTTTAACATATGGATATATAGTCTCTCTGCTTTATTATATTTGCTAGGGTTAATTACAATTGATTAGAGTGTAGTTAAGCTTTGATCAAAGAGTATATGATGAGACTGTTTACTAATCATCTCCAAACGATGCAGTACAGATCTTGAGCATGAGCAGATTAGGCGGTGCAACCTCGGTGGCACCACTGGTCGGCGATGCGTCTCCAGAGGTACGTACGCACAGGGATCAACAATTGTTGCGTACTTTTTTTTTTTTATGAAACAATTATATATATATATATATATATTGGATCGAATTTAATCGATTAGATTGGTAATTGAGATGATGATTCATTCAAAAATTTACACAAAAAAAAAATATTTTTACATGGCAGAGAGGAGCAGAACGGCCAGGATCCGTCATTGCTGCGGCTGCCGTGGGCAACGACGGCCTGACGACAGCGGAGCGGCAGGTGGCGAAGCTGATGGCGGACGACATGGGATCGGCCATGCAGTACCTGCAGGGGAAGGGCCTCTGCCTGATGCCCATCTCCCTCGCCTCCGTCCTCTCCTGTCACCCCTCCTCCGCCGCCGCCCAGTTCAACCGCCGCCCCCCTCTGCCGCTTCCTCCGCACGTCGTCGACGCCCCCTCCTCCCCCAGCATGTCCGCGCTCACCGTGCAGTCGACCACCGCCACCGGCGCTGACACCTCGAGACAGTGATGTACGTCGTCGTTGCTCCTCCTCGATTTTTGCGCCTGGAATCAGAACTCCGTTAATTTTTTGGCTTCCTTTTGCTGTTCATCCGCTTTTCTTCCTTGTGTTTTTTTAATGTATGATCTTTCCGGGCGATCCACTTTATCTTCTTTGTTGGATTTTTCTATAGCATGCTTTCACGTTCCACGCTTTGTCGTATTACACGACCTTAGTTGGAAGGCTAGCTACTCGATTCCATTACGAGTGCGAGTGCGTGCTGGTGGGGTTGGAGTAGGGTATAGAGGGGCTGGGAATGATGGAGCATCTAATAAACTATCGGAAGCACCAGCAGAAAAAAAAAAGGACAAAGTGACTTGTTAGTGGGGTACTGAGAAGTGAAAGTCTAATTAATTAATTAATGGGCTATATCAGTACTGATTGAGTTACCTTAATATATTAAGTAGAGAATGTAGAGCAGCACAATCCACGGATCCATAGGTTTTTTTCAATAGGAACTTTGCTATTGTGTTTCGTAGTATTAAATGTGGTTATAAAAAATTATGACATCCTTAATAATTAGTTTTATAATTTATTTGTTATCTAATGCTGGTGACACGACAATCTATGATTGGAGTAGATGGCGACTTCTCAAATGATTAGGACTAGTGAGTCTTTAGTGGATAATTAGGTGACTGTGAAGTAAATGGTAAGCGAGGTTTTGGATCGGGCGTTAATATATATAACTACAGGTGATATGCTTTCGCTTTACTTGCTTGTATTTTATCTTCAAGTCTGTCCCTGTTGCTTAGTACGCTTCATTTTGAAACACTTTCAGTGGGGCGCAGACCTTTTTAAGTGTGTGTGATCACAAAAAGTATCATTATTGCCCCCCGTTTTTATGAAGATAAAGAATGGAAAGGAAATGCACCTCTAAGGCTAACAATGAACGCAATGAAAGCCGAAACCACAACAACCAATCTTGTATGTATGCAAATTCTGGATAAGGTGGTCACATTGTTGTCCTTGTGATAAGTCAAAATTTCAGCATCTCTTCAGAGGAAAAGTGACAAATCTGAGCACCATAAACTTGTCTTGGACTCTAATCGTCTCATTTGGTTGATAAAAAACTGAAGGGGGAAAAAAAAGAAATGAAAGTTGTGAGTTGCACCTCTATCATGCATAATCAGGCATGGTTTCCTTCAGAAATTGGATGGGGTAGGATTCATCAGGAGCAATTTCATCAAACGGCACGTAGTACCGCTCGTGGTCATACACATGACACAGGGTCAGTATCGTCTTCATCAGACGCCAGTTCCAGTTGGCCTCGTTGAGATACTGTCAAATTCAAATGTCCACAGGATAATAATGTTAATGAAAATGCTTAGCAGTTTAAGCCATCCAATTCTGATGATGCTACAGTTTTAGCCTCGTCTATCAATGAGTAACTCTTTCAGTGGGATGAAAAATTATTGCGCACCTCTCCCCAGTTATCTTGGAGCACTTTATGAGCTTCCCGGAGATTGTAACTCGGAATTCTTGAAGAAATATGGTGGGGGATATGAACATTGATATCGTGGCATAAGATCTCAATCCTGCAAAAGAAAAAAGGTAACTCCCTTAATCCTTCCACAAAAAAAAAGAAAGTAATTTTGATCAATTGCTATTCATTATGTCAACAGAACGGGAGAGATGCAATTTGTTCTTTTTTGAATACCTTTACAATAAAACAATTATTGATTCTTTGTACACACATTGTCCAAGTGTAAAACATTTAAACTTACAAATATATTCTTCCTTTGGGTAGTACCAAAAAGTAAAGATGAAACGCATTCTGAATTGAAACAAAAACCTAAGCAAAAGGTAGGCAAAGAATTAACCTACCAATGCGGATAATTGCAATGAACTGTTCCATTGAGTTGTGCCTGAGCGGCATTCCATTCGTCTGATGTTTTGAAAGGTATGTGAGGTGCAGTATGGTGGACCATTGTGAAGGTACTCATCTAGAAAATTTCAAAGAAGTTAAAGAGGGATAACTAAGGTTGTTCACAAGAACTACTAGAATGAAACTAAAGTAACAAAAAAAAAATACCCAAAAGTGATATCCCAACCATGGCATGAGCCAAAACTTGATCCATCCTGTGATTCCCGTCTTGTAAATAATCAGTGGCCACCCAATTGCCATAAATGCAAAAACACACGCCAAGCTAATCTTCACCCTTCCAATTTCTGCAGGCCGGAACTTTTTCAAATTGAAATGCCAAATCAACCTATTAGAAATTTGATAATTTAGGAAAGATTAACATCAAAATACTATGATATTTACTTGCTATTAAATATTATAGAAGCTAAGAAAATCTGGGGCAACGTCTACAATCAAAGTAGCAGCTGAAACGTACCAATGAGTAATTGACATCCAAGTCTTCAAAGGTCCATAACCATATATTATCGCCTTTCTCATGAGAAGGGAGGACTCGAACTCATCTCTCATTACAGGGTGCCAAGCAGTATCTTCTGATAACCTGATATTTGGGCAAATAATTCGGAAAATCTAGGAAAAGAACAAAATTTTCCATTTGTCCACACATTAAACCATACACGTAGTAGTCACTTGACAAAAGAAGTCAACCACAGAATCTGATAGAGAAAGGAAAGAAAATCAACTTCTCTTTGAGTGTCTTAGTTGAGCACATGTATATTTACCATACTCAATTATATTGTTAATGAATCAATTGTGTATGGATAATGAGCTAGAATATAATTCTTGAAGATGCTCCGTCTCCAAGGAATCTAAGATTAAAAAAGCGAATATAAGAAAACTAAAATGAAAAGCGTAATAGGGAACTAACATGTTTGTCTTAGCATGATGTCTATCATGCTTAAACCGCCATGGCTCGTAAGGGTATATTAGAGGCAAGAAGGCTAGAGTTCCAACAATATCTTCAACTAATTTGTTCCTTGAGAATGCTTTGTGGGCACAGTCATGACCTATCACAAAGAACTTTAAAATAGAAGTGTTAGCAAGGTAAAGACAAAAATACCACATACCAAAAAACAAAAAACAGATACAAAGTGAGCATTATTGCATAGGGAGGAATCAAGTGTAGCATCATATATAACGAATTAAAGGCAAGCATGCCAAGCAGGTGAAGAAACCAACCCCTGTAATTGCTGTACCAGTCCATGCCCATGCCAGAGGAAGCAAATACCATGGAGCCTTTGCAATCATAAAAATTCCCAATGCATATGAAGTCACAGATATTAAAACTGACCTCCAGGCTTTCATGTCATCAATTTCAAATAGCTTCATTTAAATGTCCAAAAATTAGACGGACTTTAAAAGAAGACTAAAAAAAACTGAGGGAATTAGTACCTTCTTAGGCAATGTATCCATGATGTCCTTCATGGTAATATTATCTGGAAGTGGTTTCCCAATTTGCATAAATCCATACTTTTCAGCCAACAGTTTTCTTTCTTCTGCACTATCTAGAAACGTGGGAGAAGCTGTCACAGCTGCTGCCCGAACCCTGAGGGACACCTTTTGGGAGAAAGAATGATGACACAAGAAGTTCCTTCTCACCGCTAAGCTGTCTAAACCTGAATGACGTACTGAAAAATCAAGAAAGTTTACAGGGCTATTTGCCATTATTGCTAAGTCGATGGAGAATACAGCAACAGCAAGTTGTACTATTCACAACTAAAAGTCCTTGTTTGAGTAATTGGCAAAATCAGGATATATTTGATAATGATTCAATGAGATAAATCAACAAAGGTCTACACCCCTCACTCTTTTTAAAAGCATAACATACTAAATTGTCACTTTGCTAACAACTCAAACTTTTGGGACAATTGATGATCAAGCAAACAATTTGACATGATATCAGAGAATAATAAGTCATGTTTGTTTGAATACTGTCAGTGTTTTTATTTTGGAAAAAAATTATAAGATACCAAATAACATGAAACAAAGCAGATTCTGGTAAAGTGGAAATTGTTAAGGGAAACTAGTACAATTTGCTTTCCCAAGCATAACTACGTAAGGATACTGTATAAATAGGACAACTTGACTTATATAAGAATTTTTCTCCTTTTTTTTTATTTCACATTGGCTCAGAATGTATCTCGTGATTGTGACTAGGATGTTTTTAGCTGTTCAGATTGTGACAAAGTTCAACTCCACATCAACAGCATGTATCATCCTGAAATATTTTAACTACTGGCTAACCTATCATAGAATGCAACATGGGGTATCCCGGCGGGAGTTCGAATCTCTGAGGCGACGGAATTGTTTTATTTCAATTGTTTTTTTTTAATAAAAAATTGTCTCAAACCAAACCCTAGAATTTCCCAAGAACGCTAATCCCCGAAAGAAAACAAAGAAAATCGAATACGGACAACAGATTCGACACATCATAGCAGAGCTTGAGAAGACTACCTAGACATGACCCCGACCTCGCTCTGCACGCAGCTCCGCGAGATTTCACCGCCTAAATAACATTCAGAAGGAAGCCGAAGGCCGTATAGATCAATCCGAGTACAAAGAACCATGGGCGGCGCAGGTAATGAAATCAATAGCGATTTACCTCGAGGCGAAAGGTAGGGGCGGAGACTACGCACGCCATCGCCGGAAAGCAGAGCGGGAAGGAAACTCGCTCGAAGCGGAGGCGGTGACCAAGGGATCGAAGCGGGCAACGATAGAGCGCCGGAGCTGTGTTACTTGTGGCTGGGGCGGTGGATGGAGTCCTCAAACGTGCTTGTGGCTATTGCGGCCCAACCTTTGGGACGGTTGGGCAGCTGGAGTCAACCACGCAATTAACAACTTTTGACTCGGGTCGATAGTTCTCACTCCAGCCCGGTCCGGCCCGGCCCGGCCAACGAAAGATTTAGAAAGTAGAACTGTAGAAGACGGACGGCGGCGGGAGGGTTTCTTGGACCTGACCGACTCCGAGGCAGACGGTGAGCCGCCGACTTCCATTCTTCTCCATAGGAGTTTGTGTTCACAGTTCGAAATGTGATGCATATGTTACTATTGCCGTGTAGAAATCTGTAAGAAAATCTCCCCTATTACTCAAAGATCGGATCTTGTTTGGTGAAAAGTACACATGTGGTTCACGTTTTCGTGTTTTTGCCCCCTTTTCTTATGCTCCACATGTTTTTGCATCTTAATTTGAATGGAACTTCGTAAGCTCCGCATTATCCCTGCTGCAATAAGAATTCAGTTAAAATGCTTTTGTTTTTTTTTATTCAAGGAGTCTACTAAATCCATCCATTTCTTGATTGGGTTTGTTTTATGCAAAATCTTCAATTAAAAGAAAACTTGTTGCCCTGGGTTAACATCTTCCAAAACGTGTTAGGAAAAATGGAGTTGGAGTTGGACCATTAAAATTGGGAACGCATATGAATGTGTAAAGTTTGTAGACAAACCCATCTATCAAGTGAAATCTCAGGAAGGTTAGAAAAAATACAAGTTTGGTGTTGGAAAATCATAATCGGTGATTGCGAAGATTGGATTTCGAATATGAAGGCTAAGCCAGAGACTATAGGTATCTATAGCAAACATTGTGTATCATATTCAACACCTAGGTCAGTTTCACATAATAAAACCAATTAAATCCTGAAAACAAGAAAGTGACTTAGCACTATAAGTGATAGATAAAAAATGGAGAGGAACATCAGACGACCGACCTTGGGCACCTCATATAGTATTTGTTCATCGACTTTATAAAGATAAAGTCAAAGGAGCCTTCTGATGCTCTCTACCATTAGGAAAAGGTGTAAAACAAATGATTTCTTTCTTATTGTCATTAATCCTTTTATCTCTGCTCATTAGATCAAGATTTGCATTTATGTCTCTTATCAAATTTTCTTTAAGAGAATATAATATATACTTTTGAAAGAATCCAACAGAATAAAGCTTGCTTTCTCGTGGTGCAGAATGACAAATAAGAACAAATGATTTGATGAGTAGAGTTAAAAAGAGTTAGAAGGATCAATAATAATACTTGGGATGGTGAAGAATAGGAGAATCCTCTGGTTTTATAGTTTTTTTTCATATTACAGGATATTTGAAAAATGCTCTTTATCTTTGTAAAACTGTATGAATTGCACTATCAAGTGATTACATCTCGACAAGTAATTTGCAGGTGCTAGTACAACATATGGCCTTCCGGGACCAGCAATGGAAGATTCAAATAGCTCAGCAGTTGCTTCCACTGTTGAAGAAAATAAACAAAACAAGGAGAGTGTATAAAAGCAGTTTGGCATCGAACGATTGATGTTTTGGCATATTGAGGATTATTAGCATACAAGTATATGATACACCTGTATCTAGACAACAAGTAGCCAGAGAAGTTGTGTTCATCCAGATTCCTATTACTATTTAGGTTGGTGGCTGTTGAAACATTTTCTCAGATATTGCAAGGGCGATTGCAGCAGTGAAGTCTGGATCTTTTGCCAATGACGCGGCAGTCTGCTCAGCTAGCAACCTCTGCAGGTTTGGCAATTCAAACATTTTTCTCAAAACCAAATCAATTTTATCAGCCTGCATGTCTTGTTGACTGGCGTTAAGATCAATCGTTTGAGTAGCAGAAGATTTGGATCCAATGGGAGATGGTTGGGTACTTGGACTACTGCAGAGTTCATCATCTCTTGAAGGGAGTTGGTGATTGTGTTCACCTTCGTATGTCGCCACCAAGATTGATCTGTCTTCTGCACTTGGTTGCACCTGATCATGAATTGACATCATCAAAAAACATTAAGAAGGTAATTGTTCAGATATATGAACTTTTTTAATGTTTCATCTGTGAATTAAATATACCCTCTTCTTAACAGGACATGAAGGGGCAAAGGAGCATCTGAAGTAAGCTCTAGGGAATGGATTGTCTCTAGTCACCTTCTGTCCATATTTCCTCCAATGGTATCCATCCTTTACCACCTAATGAATTAAAGGTATGTAGCAAAGCATAAACCGATGAGCTATGTTTTGAATTATGCTACCAAGTATCTGAACATGAAATTTATCATTGTAGGGATATCGAACTCACCATGCTTGAATCAGTAGGGTTGCTCCGAACACAGATCCTGGAGCTCTTGGCCATGGTGTCCACTCTCAATCTTTTGCATGGATTTTCATCTGATGGATTGCTCTTGAACTGTCCACTAAGCTCGTTGAATGTCTCACTTCTAGGATCTTTGCAGAAGTCGATCCTCTTCCCTTTCCACAAGACGGCTTGTTCATTTTCTCTAGGATTGGTATTGCTCGAGAAATCAAAGGATCCTCCGCTATGATTCAAAAGCAAGTCGGTCACCATCTCAGCCAGCCTCCTGTTCTCTTCGCTGATCTCATGCAGCTTTACTTCCATGGCATCTCTTCTGGGGAAGCTTTCTCGCACAAAAGAATCAACTTGCGGTTCTCTCTGCAAACATATTTCAATCAGTACAATACAAGCAAGCTGTTATAAAGCATAACTAGTCGAACTCACCGGAGCTTCATTGCTCTCAAGGGAGAGTCGGAGCCCGAGCGGCACTTGACTGGCTGTGTCGAAATTCATAGATTCTCGAGCGGCAATTAGCAAAACTGAATGAAGTCGAGCAAATTAAAAGGGGATGGAGGAAAGTGTTCCTGTTGAATGGATGAGAAAACCAAAAAGACTAGAAAAAAAAATCAGATTGGAACATTTGCAGATTGCAGAAGTAAACAGGGCAGGGAACTATATGAACTAATATGCCTGATAGCCACGCGCAAGTTGCTCAACGTCATCAATCTTGCGTCATGGTCATGTCACCAATCGATGGATGAAGTCAATGGAATGAGGTAAGCTAAAATGTATCGGTTGGTTGGAAATGAAGCAAGGTCCTGAAATCTGACCAAGAATCCGAATTGTTCTTATTCATAGACTTGATTGACTTCAGTATTTTTTTTTATTATTTTTTATTCTTTTTTGCTGTCAGCATTACCGGATGAGATTAAAAGAATCAACTCAAAATATATTGGAAGAGGCATTGAAAGTTCAATCAAGCCACAATTTGCATTCGCTGAGGATGTCCGCATCCAGCCACATCAGTTGACAGGCAACGACATGGCAATATTTTGAAGTCAAAGAACGTGATTCTCGAGTTGTGCATGATGCAAGCAAAGCTTACGTCGACGGTACAGGTCACTGTGACGTATTATGTATACGTAGGCTTGCAAATTACTTGGGGCAAAAATTATAAGGGCACCTTAAATTATGAAAATCATCCTAAGGATATTTTTTTATAAAAAAATATTAAAAAAAGCGCCCAATCAAAAATTTTATTGAATACCTCTTATTCAATGGTATTATAATAGCGGTTATAATATGTAAAACCTATTTAGTAGTTACTACATATTATTTATGATTTATACTTTAAGGTTTAGAATTTAACATTACTATAATTATTTTAAAGTAATTCAGCTACCGATAGCTACTACTCAGTTGTAATAGTTATCGGTAGTAGCTTAAAATTATAAATTCTAAATCCTAAACATAATTTAATTAAAATTATTTAAATTTTATTAAAATTATTTTAAAATAGTTATAGTAGTTTTTAGATATTATAATTAGATTCTATATATTGTAATAATTATAATTTCTTTTAAGTAGCTATACGTAGTTGTTATAATTGATAAGGGGGGTTTTAGGTAAGAACTTTTGATTGTTTTATTTTTAAAGGGGTGTCTATTTGATGATTTACCTAATTTGGGCTCTAAAGGAATGCATTGGAAGGACAAGTCACTGAAAACTCATTGCAACTGTATATCGATTGATTTGTGACAAGCTCGTTCTTGCTATGGTAACATGTGTAAGCTATTGGTGTGATTACTTAATCCAACGGATTGAGATAATATTATGGTAAAAAGGTGATTCGTTCGTCCCAGCGCCTCTGTCAATCCGTCTCTAAGTTAGCATGGAGGAGGTAATCATGAGGGCTATTAGCCCAAACAATGACTAGTACATAGTGGAGGTTAGGAACCTGATTACTTATCAGGATTTGACTTCTTGATCTCATTATGATAATATTTTATGTATTAACCACTAATCCATCCCGAAGGATAACGGATTGAGATAATATGCAACATGATCAGAAAGTTGCAGCTCGTGTGTGTGTTTTCATTAAAATGCCAATCTGTTTTCTCGCGTTTTCACGTGCATGAATTGATTTATGTTTTAACTTGTATAAAATAATTATCACCGTACGTCCCTATCTCCTTTATGTAATTCTGGTGTTACGTAACCATATTTTCTAGTCCAATATTACAAGACAAGGGTTTGTATCAGTCTTCTTTTAATATGCTAATAAATGGCTCAAGAATATAATCATGCAGAGGGACGAGATTAGGAAAATAAATAATAGATAAATGACCGGAAGTTTCCACTCAATTTACATGAAAAGGAAATATGAATGAATCGGTAGAACAAAACAATATAAACCCAGAGCATGAAGAAAGAAACATAATCACTGTTGCTCCAAGTCAATGACTCCTTGCACATTACCATCATCCAATAATTTTATCCTTTATTTTTTTTTAAATAGTAATAATAATAATAATAATTTCACACAAAAGTTATCATTTTCAATTATTTTCACAACAAGCCCAATTTTCCGGTTTCCTTTTTTTTCTACCTTTTTGAAATTAATTAATCTCATACCATTCTTGCGTCAAGGAAAATCTAATAATTCAAGTAGAAAATGAACTAGTATATTGCAAGAAAAATCCAATTAAGTAATCGCATGCATATGCTAAATTGGCACGTAATGAGAAAAAACAAAGGTCCAATTCGAATTGTCACGTTGACGCGTATGCTGTTTGTTTGAAAACTCCGCTTGACTTGACAATTTTAGGAAGATAATTTAGACTATGATCTATAATGTATCACATTATTTTATGGATTTGGGGTTAATTCGTTTCATTACATTAATTAATTAAATTTGACTTGACGCATGATTTATTAATATTATCTCTGCTAGCGCCATGAAAGTCACTTTTTTGGCACGATGTTAATTGATCTGGCTTGACCGACCTAATCGAGCCATCTCCTTCGAACCTCATGACTCTCCCGTTGCCCTTTGTCTACGTTAAGCCCGCAACTTGTTTGTCATCGTGTTAATTGACTTGACTCAAACGATTAATCAATCCATCTCTCTCTATATATTATTTGCAATGTTGTGGACTCATTGCCACGTGATTGTGCAACTCTAGGTGTCTAGATTGAATTTAGACTGAATTTAGACGTCCGAAATTGTATTTACGTGCACTATAAAAATATTCGTGAATAACGAGTGAATATTTCGTCGGCATTCCATCGGTAATTGAGTTTTCCGACGGAATACCGACGGATTTTTTGATATCGGGAAGAATTGGACCGACGCTCAATTTACCGACGGAAATTATATTCAGTCGGATATTACCGACGGAATATGTGAATTCCGTCGGTATATATTAACGACAGAAAACTTACCCGTCGACAAAAGTCAAACGGCGTGTAACGGAGCTTACCGATTAAATAAAATTTCGTCGGTACACACCGACAGAATACGTAATTCCTTCGGTGATTCCCGACGAAATACTTAATTCCGTCGGTGATTCCCGATGGAATAATGAATTCCGTACCGATGGAATTAAATATTCCGTCGGCAATGTATCATAAATATCCTGTTGCAGTTCGATAGATTACCGACGGGATGCGGATTTCCGTCGTCAATTACCGACGGAATATTGAAATCCGTCGGTAATTTCCAATAAAAATTTTGAAATCCCTGATCTGCATTTCCCACTTATCACATATACAATTTTTATACAATACAAATCATCACAAACAATGATAACACAAACACAAATCATATATAATCACAATCCACACAATCAACAACCAACACAACATACA
>JBBMJZ010000036.1:17751281-17761711 GCA_037833815.1 Zingiber zerumbet | reverse complement strand
TCTAATAAATAAATTTAATATATTTGTCTATATTTTTCATAAGTAGAGTGTAAAATCTATAAATTCAATATCAAAACGTTGATTCATGAGCTTACCAATATTTTTTTCATTTAAAAGTTAATTCATGAGCTTACTAACAAATATGTTCATGAGCTAACGAGCCGAGTATTGTGAAGCTTGAGCTTAGTTTGTTTATCTTAACGAGCCTTATTAAATAAGCTCAAATGAGCTTTTATGGAATCGAGTTTCAAATAGCTCATGAGCGGCTTGATTTATTTACACCCCTAAATGAATGTAGTAAGGGAGCTCTGACGGTAATGAAAGAACAAAAGTTATCAAGGAACAACTACAAGTTGATAGGGACTATAGTTGTAGGTAGAGTCACCTCGGTAGAGTCTGAATCAAACAGTACTATCTTATGACATATGCGATTAGGACATATGAGCGAACGTGAGATGCTAAAACTTTACAAGAGAAATTTATTGAAGGGTGTCAAGACGTGCACGCTTGAATTTTACAAATCCTGTATTATTGGAAAATAGAGCAAAATACAATTCAAGAAGGCAGTACACAAGATGGAGGAGATTCTAGACTACGTATATACGAATCTTTAGGGACTGACCAGTATAGCATCACAAGGAGAACACTTGTATTTTATGAGTTTTACTGATGATTACTCACGAAAGGTCTGGATATACTTTATGTGTCACAAGTTGAAAACTTTTACAAAGTTTGAATTATGGAAAACTGAAGTGGAGAACTAGACTGAAATGAAGATCAAATGTCTTAGGTTAGACAATGAGACTGAGTATATAGATTTAAAATCTTAGGAATTTTATGAGCAACATGGGATAATAAGATATTTTTTAGTTTATAGGACACTTCAACAGAACGGTGTGGTAAAAAGGTTGAATAAGATAATCATTGAGAAGGTAAAATATCTCAGACTAAATATAAGGCTAGCAAAGAATTTCTGGGTGAAAACGATAAACACGACATGTTATCTCATTAATAGATCACCAACGGTAGCACTAGAAAGTAAAATATTAGAGGAAGTATAAATAAGGAATCCAGTAGATTACTCTCATCTTTGAGTTTTTGGATGTCCAACCTATATACATATATCTAGTGTGAAAAGATCAAAGCTAGATGTGAAGTCAAAGCAGTGTATTTTTTTGGGGTATCAAAAAGGAGTTAAAGACTTCAAGCTTTGGGATCCTAAGGCAAATAAGGTGGTGATCAGCATAAATATCATATTTGATAAGAAGGTCATGCTATAGCATACTTAGGAAGAAGGAAAGAAAACACCACAGAGCAACAAAGAGAAAGATGTAGTGCATATGGAGATAAAGAGTCATGACTTTGATGATTCTAACTCAAAGCATACAGAGCATCTCACTATAGCTGGTGGTAGAACGAGATGAATCGTAAAGCCACCCACCATATACGAATTTGAAGACTTGGTACCTTATGTGTTTATAACCAATAGCAGAGTCCCTACATCTTTTTAGGAGACGGTACACAACTCTTAGAAGGACAAGTGGATGGTGCTATGATAGAGAAGATGAAGTTGTTGCATGAGAACCAAATGTTGGATCTGTAGGTACCCCGAGATAGTTTTGATATGGTCAACCGAGTTAAGTTGGATCCTATGTGTATTTAATGCCTTGTGTTTAAGTGTGTAGGAGCTTAGGAGCACATGAAGTTGAGCAAAAGACACAGCTAACGAAAAGAATGTCATGGGAGAGAGACGACAGGCTCAGTGCATTCGAGGGACGAGGTGCTGCAAAAGAGTACACTAGTGGACGAGAAGGAAGCACGCGGTATTTTTGAGGGACGAGAAGAAGGAGTGGAAGGTTGCTCAAGAAGAAGGCTGGAAAATAAGTTTGGGTGAACCCTATTCCGAATGGTTGAAATCACCCAAGTGAACAAGAGCTAGATTGGAGGAGAACCGAACAGTCAAGATATTGATTGTTCGGGCGCCCAAACCCCTGGGAGAAGCCCAGAGTGGCTCCTCGACGCACTCTATTCGAAGGCTGGTCAACACGGTCCAAACACCCGGAGTTATTCCAGGCGCCCAGATCAGATAAGTTTCATCTAGAGCAACTATTGTGAGTCGTTGTGACGTGAGGCGCCTGGAGCTGCCACATCAGCAGATGAATAGATTCGACCAGAAGGCTATAAATAGAGCTCTAGTATCAGTAGTTGAGATAATCACTTATACACAAGTTCATTTTCTATTCTACTACTTTAATTGTGTGCTTCCAATGCTTGTAAGAGGCTTTTCCGCCTACGACAAAAGGAGAATTTGATCAATGCTTTCAATGTATTGGATTAATAACCTCCCTGGTTGTAACCTAGTAAAAATTGGTGGTCTCTTTTAATTTATGCATTTTAGTTTATTTTAATAAAGTGATTATCTTAATCAATCTATAAGATCGAGAAATGTTTGATTTTATTTTTCAAGGTACTTCACCCCTCTTGCCGGCCGTACAGGTCCTAACATAATCTAGTGGAACTTCTTGAGGAAAAACAAGTTATAAAGTATAAGTGGATTGTTGCAAAGAAGATGAAGAGATCGACAAATTGAAGAGACAGCTAAGGGATTTGACATGAAAGATTTGAGTGGGACTAAGAAGATTCTTGGGATGGAGTTTCACAGGGATAAAACTACAAGAAGATTATGGTTGTCTCAAAGTAATTATGTGGATAATGTGTTGGATATGTTCAACATGAAGAATGCAAAGTCGGTGAGCACACCCCTGACACATTATTTCAAGCTATCCAGTATATAGTGTGGGGTGCAATCAACCTAGTTTTTATTGGGTACGATCATATGTTTTAATGTGTGTGTTAAAGAGTTTAAATTAGGTATCATATTCGTTTGATATGTGTTTGAGTCATGTAGGACTTGACGGTTAACTTGGTGAGGTCAAGTTAGGGAAGTTCATCCTAAGGCTCGAGTCCTTAAGACAGTGAAGAATGATATGGAAGATATCTGAGGGACTGTCGGATGAGGAGAAATAGAGTGGAGCCGAGGGAAGCAGACTTCAAGGCAACATGAAGGATGCATGGAGAGAAGTCACGGGCTCGAGTGCATCTCAGGGATGAAAGCCTAGAAAGAGGGTTTCAAAGGATGACTCCAGAGAGGATGAGAGTTGAGTATGTAACTAGGACCAATCGACTGATGGGTTTACCAATCGACTAGTCCAGTCGACTAAGCAGTCAACTGGGAACAAATAGAAACATTTTGTTCGCTCAGCCAGCAATGACCAATCGATTAGTATCTTTACCAGTTGACTGATAAGTGGCCATTGGTGACCATTGGAAGAATCTCTGATTCTGTGAAGTAGCCATTGGCTGCATCTAACGGTAGCACCAGTTGACTGATAAGTTTACCAGTTGACTGGTGCCCAGGAAATGAGTTGATATGTGATTAACTCTTTCCTCTCTATATATAGGAAACTTGGAGCATTGAAGGAGGTTACTGTTTTATTTGATATACTCCTAGTCTTTGCCTCCAAGCTTCTTAAGCCTACACTCTTCTTCCTATACCTAATTCCTAATCTTGTAAAGAAGAAGAGTTTCTTTGTGGGAGGTTTTTGCTCCACTGAGAAGGAGCTTATTTAGCTGGAGATTGTCGGGGATTAATCCATAGAAGGATTGAGAGTTCGTCCACCTCAAGGATAAGTCGTACAACAGGAGCAAGCAATCTCCGAACCATGTAAAAGGAAACATGTTAGAGTTTGATTAATTTTTTTTTACTTTGTGTTCATTATTATTCTGCTTGTGCAACTAACAATTTGTAGATAAGCTAACGATTTAAGGTGACTAAGATATTCAACCCCCATTCTAGCCTGCCAGCAATCTTCAACTTATAGTGTCCAAAGACATATGAAGATATCTAAGAGATATCAAAAGTTCTTTATGCCAGTGTAGTTGGTTGCCTGATATATGCCATGATTTAGACGAGGCCAACTTTGGCGCAAGAAGTTAGTATGGCGGGCAAGTTTCTCTCAAATTCTGGTCAACCACATTGGTATACAGTGAAGTGAATTTTTAGATACTTAAGAAATACAATTGATTATGACATCATGTTCAGTAAACAACCGAAAAATCCTTTAGTTGTTGAGTACATGAATATAGACTATGTAGGAGATTTAAATAATAGGAGGTCTATTATAAGATATTGTTGGATTATAAGGTTGCAAACAAAGTCTTACATTAAAAACATATGAGAAAGATCATAGATTTATAAGGAAAAAAATATCTCCATTGGTATGAGGTCTTTTGGGTAGAGCCCAAAAATAAAACCATGAGGGCTTAGGCCCAAAGTGGATAATTTTATATCATTGTAAAGATATCTAAATTCCTTTTGGTTCTAACAATTGGTATCAGAGCCCGAACTATCAAAAGGTTAATTGTTGACTGTGCATAAGTGTTATGATCTAATTGAGTTATGTGAGTAGAATATCAACCTCAAACAAAGGAAGTGAGAGCTCCAGTGTCTGAATCAAGAGGATCAGACACCAGGTAGGAAACCATAGTTGCAGCTAGGTAAGAAAGTCCTAGTAGGCCGGTTGGACCGAGGGGCAGGAAGACCTAGTGGGTTAAGGATTGGACGTGGGAAGCCTGTGGTCCTTCGATTGAGGGGGGATTGCTGGGTTGCAAGGTTGCAAAAGTCCTAGTAGGCCGGTTGGACCGAGGGGCAGGAAGACCTAGTGGGTTAAGGATTGGACATGGGAAGCCTGTGGTCCTTCGATTGAGGGGGGATTGCTGGGTTGCAAGGTTGCAAATAAAGTTCTACATTGAAAACACATGGAAGAGATCATGGATTTATAAGGGAAATATATCTCCATTGGTATGAGGCCTTTTGGGTAGAGTTTAAAAATAAAACCATGAGGGTTTAAGCCCAAAGTGGATAAATTTATACCATTATAGAGATATCTAAATTCCTTTTGGTCCCAACAGATACGTGTTTACTGTAATGGGAGGACCTATCAATTGGAAGTTTGTGATTTAAGCTATTGTTGCATTGTCCACTAAAGAGTGGGAGTACATGGCAGTAGCTGAAGCAGCGAATGAAGTTTTATGGCTTACAAAGTTGGTCAGAAAACTGGACGTTTAGTAAAGTGGAGTCAAGTTGTTATACGATAGTCTATAGGATCAAAAATAACACTAGAGGGGGGAGGGGTGAATAGTGATCACGAAAATTGATAGTGAATTAATTAAAGTATGCAGCGGAAGAAAAAATGAACCAATGATAATAAATCAAGTTTTACTTGGTTCGGAGCCTTCGACGACTCCTACTCTAAGGCCCGCACTCGTCAAGTGCTTTTGTTGGACAATCTACTAACAGTTCATAAAAGATTATAGGAGTTAAGTACAAGAACTAGAAATAAAAGTTACCAACAACAACAATAAAATGGAAAAGTCTTGGTCGCCGGTTGTCGATGGAGTGTAGCAGTGATGCAGGAGCCTTTTCGGAGCACCGAACAAGAAGAAAACTTGTAGTGGTTGTCGTTTCGAAACTCCGGGTTGAAGGCCTTTAAATAGGTTCATTCTGGGCGGCTAGTGTTGGTGCAATTTCCCTAGGTCAAGGTTGACCAAGTTGACTAAGCTTGAATTGCCTCAAGCTTGAGTCTTGATGTTTGATAATATAAGGAGACTGCAGGTGCAATCGTTTGTCTAGGGAGATTGTTAGAGCAATTTTCCTTTGGTCAAGTGTTGACCAATTTTCATGTAAAGAAGAGTCAAGTAGGTCAAGGTTGACTGGATAATTGACTGGGAAGTCCTAACTGGAGGTTAGGCAAGGGCAAGTCCTAACTTGAGGTTAGGCAAGGGCAAGGCTAACAGGAAGGTTGGCAAAAGATGAAAATCTAAGTGGGTCAATGTTGACTGGACACTTGGTGTGGAAAGTCTTGGTGAGTGAATCCAGGCAGATGGAAGTCCTGTTGAGTGAAGTCAGACAGTGGGAAAATCCTAGTGAGTGAAGCTAAGTGAAAGTCATGGTGAGTGAAGCCAGGCAGATGGAAAGTCCTGGTGAGTGAAGCCAGATAGATGGAAAGTCCTGGTGAATGAAGTCAGGTGGATGAAAAATCTTAATAAGTAAAGCTAGGCATATGGAAAAACCTGGTGAGTGAAGCCAAGCATGTGGAAATTCAGGCGGGTCATGGTTGACCAGACACCTAGTGTTGGGAAGTCCAAATAGGTCAAAGGAGTAATCAGATACTTGACACAAGGAAATTCAGATGGGTCAAGGGTGACTGGACATTTGGTGGAAGGAAGTCCAAGTAAGTCATGGAGGACCAGACACTTAGCACGAGGAAAAAAGTCTAAATGGATGAAAGGATTGATTGGACACTTGGTGAAGAAGTCCCAGTAGGTCAAGGTTGACTGGATGCTAGGCATGAGAAGTCCCAACAGGTCATGGTTGACCGGAAGTTGAGTTTGGGAACCTTGGACTTGAGTTAATCAAGTCAAAGGGAGTTCAATCGATCAACCGATTGATTGAACAGTAGTCCATTCGATCAGTCGATCTATTAGAGGTGGCTGCGAGTGAAAGTTGGCCCAATCGATCAGGCGATCGATTGGAAAGTAAAATCGTGAGCACAGAATGCTTCGCAATCAATCAACCGATCGATTGGGCACTGCCAATCGATTGTCTAGCAACATCTTGAAGCAAGTAGGAGAATTTGAGGATGCCAAGGAGCTATGGAGTAAATTGGCTAAAATTTATGAGGTCCCCTCCACTACACCAAACCAAGAGAAATCCAAAGAGGGTGACTCATTGGATCAATACCAAAAGGAAGAGGACTTCGAAGTTGAGAGATGCTCAACTTTCGAAGAAGTCCAAGAATCTTCATCCTCAAAGGAGTGCAATCAGAAGAGCAAAGAGGGAGCATACTCTTTGTTTCATGTGTAAAAGGACGAAAATGAAGAGGCCTCCACTTCTAGGATTGAGGAGGAGCATCATTCATTGAGATCGGAGCAAGAAGAAGCTTCTACCTCCAGGCAAATGGAGAGGAAAATGATGCCGCCTCCACAAGTCAAGAAAAATCAAATGGAGGATCATGTGCCACCCCTACAAGCAAAGGTATAACTATTTCAATTTGTAAAAATAAATGTCACATTATTTGCTTTGAGTGTAGGGAAAATAGGCATTATAAGAGTAAGTGTCCCAAGTTGGTCAAAAAGAAGGGTCAAGTGACACCAAAAGCTAAGGAGAAGCTAAAGAAAGTTGACCCCATGACAAAGAAGAGCAAATAACACATTGTGTGTTTCTTGTGTAATCAAAGATGACATTACAGGATTCAATGTTCTAAGGGGAAGAAATCAACCAAAGCCAAGGGAAGAAGTTCAACTCAAGGGGTGCTCTCAAGAGCAAACCCAAGGTATCATTTATTGAGTCTATTCCTTTAAGTAATGATCAAAAGCATGCTTGGTCTAGTTTATATTATTTTAATGCTATTTATCATGAAAATAGGAAGCATAATAGAATTAAGGAAAAGCATGTAGTTTATCATGCTAAGACTGACACATCTAGGGTTAGAAAGATAGATAACAAATTAGGAAATAACTCTAAGGATTTTAGATATATACCTAAGAAAAGGAAATCTCAAGGCCTTAAGGAAAAATCTAAGGTTGAGGAGTTATGGAGAGAAAATCAAGTCTTGAGGTCAAGACTTGACAAATTAGAAAGGACCCTTAGAAAAATCACACATGAAAAATAAGGGTCCAAGAACAAAAACCTAGGGATAATTAGACAACAATCATCCAATGGTAGGAGGGGTTTGGGATACAAACCTCAAACCAAGAAGGATGTTCCTTCTTACCATAGGATTCCATATAATTATGGAACCAGCCCTAAGTCTAGGGGTCAAGTCAAAAATATAAGGGAAGTTATCCCTAGAAGTATTTTTGCCAAGACCAACGTGACTAAGACTTCTAAGAAGTCAAAGAAAGTCACCAAGAAGGTCATAAGGGAAATTATCCCTAGAGTTGGCCTAGTGGTGTCAAATGTGACCAAGGCTTCTAAGAAGCTTAGGAAGGTCATTAAGAAAGTATCTAGCGAAGTCATCCTTAGTGAGTACCTAGAGCATCCAAGGAATACCAATAGGTTTTGGGTTCCTAGGAGCATATTCTCTACACACTAGATGAGTTTAGAGAGTGTCAACTCTAACGTATTGTTTGGGAGGGGTGAGGGTAGTGGAGGGAAGGGTAAAGAAGGGGAATAGAAACTTGAAAGCCTGTTTGGGAGGAAGTGAGCTACGGAAAGAAAAGGTAAGGAAGGTTAAGCTTTAACCTTCCTTACCTATGAAATGAAAGAATTTCTTACACCCCGATTTGGGGTGTAAGGAAGGGTAAGGGAAATTAAAAAAATTTTGCTCCAATTTTATCCATGTTTTATTATATTAATTCCAAAAATTATTGTTTTAGATATTCTTTGTGTCGTAACGAAAAACACTCACACTGCTTGACTCACATCGCCTAACGCTTGCACTCTATCGACGTTGACACCGACGCCAATGTTAACGCCAACTTCGATGCCGATGTCGATGCCAACTCCGATTTTGACACCGACGCCGACTTTAACAAATGAGCTACAAATATTTTAGTGCATAAATCTTAACTAATAAATGTATGCAAGATGCACTATATTCTTGAACACGTAAGTTTTTAACAAAAGTAAGGGTAATTTTATAACTTTATATATTTAACCTTTATTACACTCACTTTCCTTCCAAACACGATAATACATGTTACGTCAATGAACCTTGCCTCCCTCCCAAACAATGAGAATATAAATACTGTACTTCCCCTCTTTTCCCCTTCTATTAATGAACCTTCGCTCACCCCATCCAACGGGTAGATGGGTAGGGTGATTAACCCAACCTTGATATAGTTGACACTTGAAGACATTTTCAAGGTTTTTGTTAACATTTAAAAATGTAAAGGATTAATTATTTACTCTTTGGAAGAGTAAAATGTGCCAAAATTTGAGGAATTATACTTATTTTTAATTAGCACAAGCAGGAAAGACAAAAGAAATGTCAAGTTGGGAGTTTGACATTTTCTTGAGAAAATGAGGGTTATCTAGGATTAGTTTTAATTTAGTTAAGGATTAAAAAAAACTTAGGTAGATTATCGAGGTATATTTTGTTTATGCTAATCTGCCATGATTGTTGTTTGCCCATCATATGCCATGACATCATATTTTTACGTTCATATTTATTATGAAACACAATAAAAATACCATGTCATGTCATACATATATCATGTAGCTTTAGTATGTTTTCTTTTAAAAATTACTTATTTTGATGTATGCCATAAAATAATCATGCATTATTTTAATTTCCTTGTAAATAAGGACAATGACATTTACCAATAAGTGACATCCTAGCTGGATATTCATAATTCCTAAAATACATAGATAGATATGCATGATCCCTAGTTTAGGGCAAAACCAAAATCTACATCTCACAAAGACTATAAGTTAACTTTTATGTGTTTTAGTGCACATTAAATATAAATGAGATGTTAGGATGATGAACAAGACTCAAGATGCTGATTTATTGCATCTATTTGAGTTTTAATTTCATCAAAACACATAGTTATGTGTACTCTAATTATTGGGAAAGCTAATGTACAAGTCATGTGCATTGAGCCCAAAGAATATGGTTGGAAATTGGTTTTAAAAATCATTTTAAATATACTTTAAAAAACCTTGGTGAAGGCTATCTTTTAATATCAATCATCATTGAAAAGTTAGACATAAACTTGGAAGAAATATTGAAGTTTTTATAAGTTTCTAATTGTGTCAATCTTTGAAAATGGGAAGTATTTTCTTAGAAAACTATTTTTCCATGATAGTATATACCCTAAATAATATTTACAAGAATTTTTATGATTTTTAAAATTTTGTAGAATTTTTAGGGTTTTTCTGAATTTCGGTTAAAATTTTCAGGAAATCAGACCTCTAATCGATCAGTCGATCAATTGAAGTGTCTCAATCGATCGGACGATCGATTGAGATGAGTTTCTTGTGAGCAAAAACTCACTGAATCGATCAACCGATTGATTCATTCATGCCTAGATTAATCAGTGGATCGATTCAAAGGCATTTTCCATGAACAGAACTCACGGAATCGATCAGTGGATCGATTGAAATGATTTCAATCGATTGAGTCCCAACCCTAATCGATTGAGAAGACTGATTTTGGCTAGGAAGTCTGATTTCAGCACTTTGAGCCATTTTTAGTCTCTTTAACCACTTCTAACCTCTTGGAAAATATTTATATACACTTAAGGGTAGTTTTCATAATGAAAACAAGGAGAAATTGTTAAGGAACACTAGGTTGAAGTTTAGGATGAGGTTGGTTTCAATATTGAATCTTTTAAACCTCAAAACTTCAAGTTTTGGGTTTCCT